>JAVSBS010016143.1:0-102589 GCA_033124195.1 Coracias cyanogaster
AAGCTCCTGATTTAAATGTTGGTAATTTCACCTTGTTATGGTGTTGTTTGGTTGTGGTTTTTTTTTTTTTTTTTTTTTTTAGTTTTGCCCTTCCTGTGGTATTTTACGTGTTATAAAGGACAGAGCATTACCAGACAACTGTCTTTTACTCTTTGCCTTGAAAAAAAAACAATTACCTCCTCTAACTCTGTTTTTTAAGTTCCGTAAATCAAAGATTTTGGCATGTTTTTTCAACGAGTTTCTCCATGCACATCTCTGAATAGGTGGCAAAGTCTGAGACTTGAGTGTGTTTGATTGTGGAAACCTCTTAAGCTCGCTCAGCTATCAAAGAATAAAAAGAAACAAGTAACTGCAAAACTGAAATGTAAAAGTAGTTCCTTGAAAATATTCAAATAGAATACTACATGTCGCTATTAAATTTGCTTTGGTTTGGTTTTGTTTTTCTAATGGAGGTAAGAATGCTTTCTTTCTAAAAAAAAAGTAAATATGTATTTTTTATATAGTTCAGAGATTCTTATGAGCTCAGTGATATACATGCAGTGAGACCTAGTATTAGACTTTTATTTGAGCAAGGTGCAAACATATTCCTTTAAGTTGTGACTTAGCTACCTCTTTCAAATTAGCCTTTATTCATATTTATTTAACGATTTCTGGTATTATGGACATCTTGGTGACATTGTACAAGATCATTGCCTTGGAATATTTTCGTGTATAACAATCACAATGCTAATAGGAATTATCCAATCTTGACTTGTTTCTTCAAAACATTAGTATAACAAATTATTTATCATATATAAACATTGTCCTTTAAAAAATTATGTTTTAGCTTTTTTTCTTCTGGAATTTTAAACTTTTAAACCACTCAAATCTTTTATGTATTTCCTTTTACAGCCACAGTTGGCTAAAACCCACTGTCCTGTGCCTTCAAACCAGCCTTCTCTTGCTACTGGGTTTGGATGTCTTGATTTAAATATCAGTCAGTGGGTGAGAGTCACAAATTAATTGCAGTTACTACCTTTTTCGCAGGACTTACACATAAGTATCAGACACACCACTACAACAAGTAGGAGAATTATCACAGCAACCAATACAGTGGCACGTGTTCTTGAGCAACAGCTTTTACCTACAGATAGAAAAAATAAAGATTAGGGGAACAACAGGGGAAGGAACCCTTCATCTTCTTTCAAATATGTCGTTTTCATGCTCAGACTGACAAAACCCTTTGAAGTCAGCCAAAGCTCTTTGCTGCTGTCTCTTCAGATGTTTGTTGTTCTTGTGGTAGACACTCTGTGGACACATTTTTTTTTCATCACAGACATTCAACCTGAGCACTTCTGCCATTGGCTAGAATACTTTGTTAAATTCTGCTGCACTTGCTACTAGAGTTAAGTGCTCATTGAGATCCTTATCTGCCCTCTCAAAATACTATGAAGGCAAAACTCAATCAACCTACCAGATGAAGGTCCTGCCATGTTATACTCCTGAACAAAGTAAATTTTTTAGAGGAGTTGAACTGTCTCTTCCTCCTGTTTTGACTGTTGTTTATGGGCTTTTGTTCAGGGTTTACTTCAAGGGGATCCTTGCCATATTCGTTAGTCTGACAACTCAGTGGATACAGCTGGGTGCTATAGAGCAAAAGCAGGTCCAAGAGGGGACAAATAATATATTCAGTGGCCAACTAGACTCATCAGAGACTGAATTAAAAGTTAAAGGAGAACTTGACATCTCTTCCTGCTTCACACATCTGCTAGAGTACTCACCCTTTCTGCTATCTTTGAAGTTTATGGAGTCTGTGTGACAACTAGGATCTAAAAACCAAACTGAGGGTTTTGCTGCTATTACCTGTGCTTTGTACAGTAAACAGTTTTAGATAAATGCAGAAGTCATCCTGAATCTTCATCCTAACTGAAATCAATACCTGGTCTGTTCTGTCTGATAACCTCATTTTCACACGTACTTGTGCACCACTATTTGAATTACCAAAATACTAAGAAGTTGTCATACTTAGTATAATATTAAACTGAACAGATTTTAAGCCAGTCTTTGAAAGAACGTGACACTCCAGAAGAACTCTTTCCTGTCAGGTTTTCTGCCTGAGGAGGTTTGGTCAGGAAATGGTTGAACGCTGAAAACATGTTGATTGCACTAAGCAGTAAATCTGTTTGTGGGGTTACCAACAAGACTGGGAAGGTTGGAGGGAAGTTTTAGTAGCAAAATGGAAGCTTTTAGGAAGGAAGTTGGTGATCAGGAATCCTAAGGTGGCAATGCCAGAAATGGTCCCAGTACCCTATGCAGGACTAGAGGGAGAAATGAAAAGGCAGCGTATTGGCACCTGGCTGAGAAGATGGGGTAAGGATCCAGATTTCTGATTCTTCAGGAATTTGGGACACATCTGGTACAGAGCGTCTGAGCATTCTGGAGGAATAGATTTCATCTAGGCTATAACGGAGTCAAGCTTCTGGATGTGATAGCTAGAAGGTTTTCAGTAACTTTTAAAAATAACAACAGCAAGTTGGCAGGGGCTAAAGGTTGTAATTAACTCTTAAAATGAGAAAAGGGAAGATGGAATGGGCTAAAGAACAGTTTAGGGTGATATTACCATAATAATGTGACCTCAAAACCACTGTGTCCTCAGGAAACAGAAAGGTCAGAGTGTAGGAATAGTCAAGCAGAAAATGCAAAACTGACTGTCATTTAAATAAAGTGTTAAGCAGCAAACAACAGCTATGGCACACCTGCTTCTACACACATATTAGAAGTCTGAAAAAGAAAGTGGGAAGACCTAGAATGTCCCACACTAAACTAAAATACTCAGATGTCAGGTGCCTGAAAATAGGTGGCTTTTGCCATATGAGATATGCTCCAGGTATCCAATAACTGCACAGACCTGGAAGATGTTACACAGAACCTTCAAGATGTGTGGCCTTCCAGATTCGCATACTGAAGCCGGACCAAATGTCCTGATGCTTCCCAGACGGCTTTAGACACCTGTGGTTAGGTAGCTGAACAGCATCCTAGTATGCTGTGCATATGAGGAAGTGTTTAAAAGGAAGAGAGTCATCGTAGTACTAGATTACATAAGGAAAACTAAGGTGCTAATTTGTAAAAGAGGAACTAAAGGAAGGGTGCTCATTAAAAAGAAGCTAAAAAGAACTGCTAAGAGAGAATTAAATCCATACAGGCAGACCATATATTATTGAAGGATAGCATCCTAGCAACACATGGCCAATACTAATAGGAATGGTCTGGGAACAGGCAAGAGGAAGCTGACACATCAGTTAGAGGCAGAATGTTAACTTTCCATTGTTGTAGCCATTAAATGAAGAAAATAGAAGTACCACAAACGCTGGGAGACCAAAGATTCTATGTAACAAAAAACAATCAGACAGAAAAAACCTGAGAAGGAAAAGACTTCAAACACGTGTTTTCAAATGTATTTCAAACACATTGTTATCTTCAAACACATCAAGAGAAGGTACGTTGCTGGAGATCTGTAGGCCAGTGAATGGTAAGGCTGTTCAGGAAGCGTGCAGAAGATAAGGTCATAGTCTAGAAGCTAAATTAATCCCTCATGTCAGGGTTGAGAGTAAAAACTGAGTAGATCTTCCATTTCATGGAAATTCCTTGTGAGGAGCCACATGAACTGGAAGATGTATAGCACAAATTTAAAAAATGTGTATACTAACAAATTCCAAGAGACATTATGTGTGAGATAGCTGGATTACTAATACCATTTTGTAATCCCACTCTTAAAGCTATCTTTGCACCCAGGGACTACAAGATAACAGATCTATAGTGAATTAAAAATAAAAATAAATTTCTAAAGGAGATTTGTGAACTTTAGGTCTACTGTCCTGATCACACAGTCACAGAATCATTTAGATTGGAAGCGACCTTTTCAGATCACCTGGTCCAACTTCCCTGTTCAAGTGGTGTCAGCTAGAGCAGGTTGTCCAGGACCATGCATAGTCAGGTTTTGAATATCTCACAGGATGAAGAATCTACAACCTCATATGTTAGGAATTATTCAGAAGAACAATGAACAAAAATCAGGGATGTTTTGTCTGCTGCATGATTTTATATATCCATGATTTGCCTCTACCTTCAAAGGTGCCTACAGTTCTACTACCCCTATTTCAAAAAGCATGTAGGAAAATGTTTAGAGAAGGGAAGCAGTAAATGATGGTGTAGACAAGGCTTCTGCTGTATGAAAAAGAGAAGCCTGAGAAGAAGCTATGCCAGAGTTACATAAAATCCTGAATGTCATGGAGACCTTGGATAGTATTTGGCTGCATACTGTCTCTTTCAGGGAACATCAGCTCAAACTAATAGGAGGCCAGTTCAGAGTTTAAAAAAAAGAAATGCAGCTTGTTCTTCGTGTGATGTTAAAAAGAACTGTGAATCCTTTCATCAAAGGATGTTACAGAAATCAGGGCTGTTTATAGAACCAAGGGGAGATTGGGCAAGTTTATAGGAGACAAATCCACTGAGGGTACATAAATTACAAAAATATCCGTCTCAGGAAATCCTTGAGTAGATGCACGCCCATGAAAGTATCACAGGAAGGTGTCATATGTGCCATCCTCTTCTTATCACCTCTAGTTGTTCACCCATTGGACACAGGAAGCTAGGCTAGGTGGTTTGGTGGTCTGGCCCAAAGTCTTCTGTATCAGAGAAGCTACCAAGTGTTTAGTTGCATATCAACTGCTCCCTACTCTGGCTATGGAAAGCAGACAGCTGTATCTTCCTGTCTTCCATATGGTTTTACATCACTGCATTTTTGGAAAATAAGGACCATCCTCCTCTCCTCTCATTTTTTAAAAATCATATCAACTTAGCAGACAGCTAAAAACTCACCGGATGATGTGTAGCTAGCTGCAGTATTTGTGTCTAGGGACTGTACTTTCACTTCTGCATATGTAGTATCTAAAAACAGGCAAAAATAACAGACAATAAAGAAAGCTGAGAAACAACTTAAATGGAACAAAAATGACTGAAATGATTAGAAATGCTAAACACATGAAAGCAGCTGATTTATGAGACTGCGTTTAACTATGCCTGAATAATATTTTTGTCCATTGAATTCACACCTGAGAGGACTTGCTATAGGCAGAAACAGATCTGGTTTGTGTTCAGTGCAGACAACAGAAAAGACATGGGCACATGCACACACTTTTTGATTCTAAACAGAAGTGGAGAAAAATGTCTAAGGTTGTCTGATTGTCGTATTCAATTCATGTCTGTATGTGAATGGTGAGAATGGCCACAACATTTAAGAAAACCTGAAAGCTACAGATCATGCTAAATTTGAAGGGATTACTAAAAACAGTGAGAAAAGTGAAAACTATTCTAACATCTGCAGATAATAAATACAAAGGAGTATAGACGAAAGCATGAGGGGAAGGAAGGGCAGAAGGAAGGGCAGGGACACATGAAAGCGGGTAGAAAGTAAGAAATACGATATTGCAATTTTGTAAAACATTCAAAGTCATCCTGATACACAGCACTGAGCCCTTTTGTTTTTATCACTATACAGAGTCAATGTCTTCTTTGAGTTTAAATGCATTGTTCTGGCCAATGGAATTAATGTCATTCCTTTGTGAACACCGCATTAGATCCAGGGAATCTACTACCAAAGAGATAATAGCAAGCTGGAGGAAAAAGCAAAGAAGACAGAAGCCAGCATAAGATACATGCAATTTACTGGGAAATACTGTGCATAAATTAAGTGAACACATGGAAGAAAAGAGTTGGTAGGGGGTTTCCAGAAAGAAACAAGCAGAGAAACATAAAAATGTTTTTAAAACTGCATAAAAACTGTAAGTAGGAGTACATGGATTAAATTGTAAGGAAAACTGAACCTTTAATCAGGTGGCGTCTATTATGAGTGCCTGTCAATTTAGCAGTGAAGTAATTTATTGAAAGTGGCGATAGAAACACTGTTTCTTGGGGCATTAGAAACTACAGCCGTCTCAAAATTTATGCCAAGGGATCACACTTTATGTAAAAGGCAAGCACAGGATGGCAAGACATAGAAACTATTATTTCTGTCAAAGAGATAGTAAGGTTAGAAAGAAAGAGAATAAAAAAGAAAATGAAACACAGTGTCTGAAAGCTGTTGTTTTAGGACGTAATTTTATGCAGATGTAGCGAAACCAGTGCAAAAGTTTGTGTAATAATTCTTAGTGCATTAAAGAAAGATATATTTTAGGTTAGAAATTTGCAATCATTTATACTAAATGAAACTAAATCTGTCCATGAAACATTTTATGCTTAGTTTTTTCAATAAGTAGTTTTTTACAGACAAATGCAGTAGGAAAAAACCCTGAACCAATGCCTACTATAGTCAGCAAGCAGACAGAGGCTACGCATGGGACTGCTTCAGACTAAAGGAACATTAGGCAATCAGTCTCCTGGTCAGTTTGCTGCATGAATTAGAGTCTGCTGCATGAGACCATCCCTGGTTCAGGACCAATTGACATTCAGTTGTGGAATAATCTCCTAAATTGATAGAATCTACTCTTAATGTTACACAAGAAACTCTCCCTCGCAATTTCACCTTAACAAATGAAAAGTAGACCATAGCACAATCCCCTATTTTTGGTAAAAATGCCTACATGGACACGCTCCCTAAGCACTATTCATAGCACTAGACCTCACATTTCCCTTGTCCTCTTTGGGACTTCGGCTCTCCAGAGCACCCTTTCAAAATACATGGGAGGGAGGCTAAAGAATACAAAGAAAGCTCAGTGCAGATTGATTGACCCACCTTTGATATCAGTGATCTTTAGTCTGGGCTTGGTTGATTCAGTCAAGTTCAAGTCAGCGTAAATGAGATTTTCTGACATTCTTGGTCCCCTTCTCCTTTTTTCCTCTCACTGCTGTTTTTAAAATGGTACTCTGGATGGAGGATGACTCATAGGTCCCTCCCCTCTCTAACCTTCAGGAGGAACTTCTGTCTTTCTGTCATGCAGTAAGTTGTAATGAGAAGGGAAGCCTACTTCTAATTGGTCTTTTGATAGTAGCATGTTAAATGTAAGGTTGTGGCCTTGAGGTCATCACCTTTGTCAGGAACTTATTCTGGCATCTGTGGTAGTTTGAGTTTCCAAATCTTGACACTCTGCCCCTGCTTCCCCTGTGGGAGAAGAAAAGTGCAGGGATGCGTAAGTCAGCCCTAGGAATCAGAGTGAAGCTCTCAGGGTGCATGTCACCAGGAGCAGCCCTGCCAAGTCCAGAAGGCAGTGCTCTCAAATGTAGACATCTGAAAGCATGATATATTTGTCCCTGCTCCGTAGGGAGATGTACTCAATGCTGCTGAAATACAACCCTGCCACACTTAGGATTCTGGCCTGTCTGGAGCTCTTCTAAACCAAAACCAAACCAGCTTGCTGGGTCCTGAGGAATGTGGGTTTTGTGCAGCTCAGAAACACGTTCTTCTCCTCTGTAGGTGAATTCTGATGGCAAATAGGGATTCATGAAGTGGGATTGGCCCAGCCTGCTTTGAGAAGGACAAAGGGTGCTTAATATGCAAAGGCAGCAACTTGAATAGGTTAGTCTAAACAAGACAAACCCTAGGCTTTCAAGGTTTTTAATTCTGGTACAACTAACGCTTTCCTAGAGCAGGAGGTGGCAGCTATATGGACACTGTGCTGTGGAATCATTGTTAGAGGAAATATCCTAGCTCATAGCAGCACTTACTATTTGGAAATACCAGATTTAGTTTTTGCTCTGATGGCTGATGTCATCTGCCAGGAGAAGCCTGATCACCCAGCCTAATCTACAGGCTTGATGTGAGCCAGCAGTGTGCCCTGGCAGCCAAGAGGGCAAACTGCATCCTGGGGTGCATCCAACACAGCATAACCAGGCAGTCAAAAGACGTGATGATCCTGCTGTATTGAGTATTGATGCAGCCTCACCTTGAGACCTGTGTACAGTTCTGGGCCTGTCATGGTTTAACTCCAGATGGCAACTAAGCCCCACATAGCTGCTTGCTCACTCTGCTCCAGTGGGATGGAGGAGAGAACTGGAAGCGTAAGAGTGAGAAAGGGTTGAGATAAAGACAGTTTAATAGGTAAAGCTAAAGCTGCACACAGACAGCAAAACAAGGACTTCATTTACCACTTCCTATTCACCAAGTATTCAGCCATCTGCAGGAAAGCAGGGCTCCATTATGTGTAACGGTTACTCGGGAAGACGTACACCATAAATCTGAACATCTCCCTGTCCTTCTTCTTCCTCCAGCTTTATATTGCTGAGCATGACATCATATGGTATGAAATACCCCTTTGATCAGTAGGGGTCAGCTGTCCCGGCTGTGTCACCTCCCAACTTCTTGTGCACCCCCAGCCCATTCACTGGTGGGGTGGTGTGAGAAGCAGAAAAAGCCTTGACTCTATGTAAGCATAGCTCAGCAATAATGAAAACATCCCTGTGTCATCAACACAGTTTTCAGCACAAATCCAAAGCATAGCCTCACACAAGCTACTATGAAGAAGACTAACTATCCCAGCTAAAAATAGCCCAGGACCCCACAAGGTCCTTGAATGTGTCCAGAGGAGGGTGACAAAGCTGGTGACAGAGCTGGAAGGCATGTCCTCTGAGGAATGACCAAGGACACTGGGTTTGTCTAGTTTGATGAGGAGGCTGAGGCGCAACTTCATTGCTCTCTACAGCTTCCTGAGGAAGTGGAGAGGGAGGTGCTGCTGATGTCTTCTCCCTGGTATCCAGTGGTAGGACACATGGGAATGGTTCAAAGCTGCATCAAGGGAGATTTAGACCGGACATTAGGGAACATTTCTATACAGAGGATAACCAAACACTGGAACAGGCTTCCTGGAGAAGTGATCAATGCCCCAACCCTGTCACTATTTAAGAGGCATTTGGACAATGCCCTTAATAACATGTTTTAACTTCTGGTCAGCCCAGTGGTCGGGGAGTTGGACTAGATGATTGCTGTAGGTCCTTTCCAACTGGAACTACTGTATTGTGTTGTATTGCATTGTACTGTACTGCACTGCATTCTATTCTATTCATTTTATTCTAAAGCCTCTTGCCCTAATTAAATACAAGTGAGGATGAAGGTCTCAGTAGTACTGGCCTTGCTGTGATTTGGCTACACTGTGAGTGAGAAGGAATATGATATATTGCCATGGGAATTTGAAGGGAAAGATGTTTAGTGAGAATTAAGATCATGTTGCTAAGCATAGTACAGTGATCTCAGTAATGTATGCTTTATTTGGGAAACAGCTCTGAGTGTCTGGATGATTCTCTTAGAATGTCATGTATTTTCTTAATGAGCTTGCCTTCAAGGACAATATTTTTTTTTCTGTCCATGCTTCAGTTTTTGCCAAGATAATTACTAGCTAACAAGTGTTAATCAGCCCAATGAGAAAAGAATACATTCTGCATGGTTAGTTACCCTCCTAAATACTCTTTTTTTTTTTGTGATGCTTGCTTTTAAAGTCTGAGGGTATTGTCAAAATAAGCAGAGATTCTACCTTGGGGAAAGTGGGGAGAGAATTTGTTGGAAAGTACCAGGGAAATTTTAAATTTAGAAGAGTCAATGTGGTAACAAATGACATAACTATGATCAGATTTGCTCTTCTAATTCTCATGTATGCAATGGGGAGAAGCATAAGAAATAAGAACAGGAGATTATTTAGTTTTTGTAAAATTGGAATTTATAGGATTGCTGTATGCCAGTGTATAAGGTCTGTTTTTCAGTAAACACCAAGTCATTACCTGCCAGCAATCAGCAGGTAAACTCCCTGCCACGCAGTCATTGATGGGTATGTCAGGACTAGTTTTAGAATCAATCACAGTTTTTAATAATTAAGCAGCCTGGTTTTCTATACTGACCTAAGTACAGGGAATATGTAGCTAGCTTGAGACTAGATAGTCATTACTGAAATGCCAGTGAGCAAACACATAGAGTAGTCCATTTATAAATGCTCTGGATTTAATAACTAAGCAGCAGCTATTGAAGAGGTGACTGTATTCCTGTCTTTACTGCATTATAGGACATTGCTTTTGTGATTTAGAATAAACTATACTAGAAAGTATTTCTTATGAACATAAAATAAATGACAATGGCCATTGAACCTATTTCTTCCAAAGGGGGGCAATTTTCTATCAGGTAATATACTCTTATGTTCAGGGCCATCTAGTCTAGAATACCCTGCTACCAAGTGGTAATTACAGAGACTTCTTCAGCGGGCCAGTGATCTGTTCTAGTATTCTGCCCCTCACTTCCCATACTTAGTGGCCAAGAGAAGCCAAGTAAACATCAGCTGTGTAAGAAACAGAAGAGGAAGTGAAACAGTTTGTTTGGTGGTTGATGACACCGAAGTGCATACTGCGGTCAAACGAAGATTTGCAGAAGGCCTCAGACCTGACAGTGAGAGGTGTCCAGAAATATTATGACAGACAGCCCGCTCTGGGATACTAATGTCTCTAATTAGACCACTCTCATTTCTCTGGAGTTCCTGGGGATGGAAGGAAAAGAGGGAAAAATAAAATCACATAGTTTGTTTTTAAGTTGGGAGCCACAAGACTCTGTCATAACACTGCAAGTTTTAGATCCATCCGTTTTAGTCAGTTTTCTTGCTGTCTCGATGTGTAACTAGACATCTTAGAGAAAGTAACAACATGGGTCTCCTCTCTGACAGCAGAGATACTGTCTAAGAGAGAAGAAGATGGAATATTGATAATTTTTCAATTTAAGAATTTTTTTCCCTAATTTATATCTAAGATGAGTAGGTACCAGACTGATACACTGAAATGCAGTGAGGTAAGTAAGAGCCAGGAAGCTATGTTGCATGTATGTGTATTTTCTGGATCATTCTAACTCCCTTTGTATGCACATTGTCTGAGAAACCATCAGCACTGTTGTATTGCTCATTCTGCCAAAAATGCCGTGCTATGGCATCATCCTGTAGGCACTCTTATATTACCAAGACTTAAGAGTGTTTTTTCTCTTTGGAGAAGAATTTTTAGCTTTTTTTAGTTCAAAGTTAAGTGATTAAATATGTCTTGGACAGTTACTTGCAACTGCGGCCTGAGACGGGACTTTATAATTCAGGTAATCCCTTTCAGTTCCTGTAACCATGGATAAGCTATGAATAGCTGGTGTTACCCAAAGTGTTATATGTTGGCTCTCTCAACTGTGCTGTACTCTTGGAACATCAGAGCCAAGTCCATTTCTCCACCCACAAATTGCTCAGAAGGCGAACTTACATTAATGGTTTTAATCATGACTACTTGATCTGCCTCCTTGGCTGCTTTCTCTGCAATTTTCACAGTATCAGTGTCCCAGTCAACAAACTCCATGGCCATTATTCCATACACTGCACTGGGGAAAGACCAAGGGACAATGGGAACATGAATACAAACACTAGGAAGATAACGAAGGAACTAGGGGGGACAGAGGGGGGAAGGAAGGGAGAAAAAAAAGATAAAGAAGAACAGATTTTTAAAGTATCAGAGTTGATATATTCCCAGAACAAGGGAGTTCAACTTGACAGACCCAGGTACATGGCTTTTTCTTCCCTATCGGCAACATTTCATTTTCATTATCTTTTCCATCTTCATAGCTACATTTTGCTCTGCTACTTTGAGAAACATGTTGATTCAGGACTCGCTCTGAGGCCTCCTGCTTGAGTGCATGTGTAACATACAAAATGTCAGGGTAGCCCATACAAATGGAGACGTTGTTATGAGAGTAGTAGAATAGGAATGTGAGACACCTCTCATTCATGGCACTTGGCCCACCCTGCAAAGACCCAAGGATGGCTCAGCGGTCTGCTGAGACACAACGAAGAGACTATTTCTCCTCAGGAAAACACCGTTGTTCACAGTCTGGTGGGTGAAAAGAAAAAAAAAAAGAAGTAATTTGTCTGAGAGTTAGAAACAGAGAACCAAAGTATCCTCACAGGAGTCTGATAAATAGGTGGCTCTGCAATTTTATAACCTAAATCTACTTATTCTCTCCTTGAGAAAGATTACCACATTTTTATTTCAATCTACAAGATCCTGAAATCTGAAACTTGGGAAAGTTCAGCTAAAACTTTCAGAGAATTAACTGAGTATGACATCCAGATCAGAACTTTTCAGTTGATCCCTACTTTTGGGATGGGCCCAACCAAATCAAACAGGGTTGCTCAGTGTGAATATAATCTCTGTGATCCTCTTCATGTTGAATCTCAGTTTCTTGTGCATATTTCTAAGTGCACTAACATCATTAACTCCTCTGCATGGCATATGCTGTAAACTAAGTTATGAAACTTGAGTATGACATCATTGTTTATGTGCATAGTTCTGCAAAACTGATGTCTGTTCTAAATAAGAACTAAAAAAGAATCTCTTACATATTCTGAGAAGTCCAAATCAAATTCAGCTGCCTGTTTATGTCAGTTTCTGTGTTTGACTTCTGCCTGTTCACTAAATCCAATTATTCAGTGGCTGGAAACCAACTCAGCTGCAAGTTTCACTATTTGCACTTGATGTTTTAGACAAGAATTAGCTTGTATGGTATTAGACGCAAGGTAGCTTTGGCATGCCTCACTATGTCTATGATAATGTGTCTGACACAAGAAGCTTTTCCCAGGCCTATATTTGCTTGGGGAAGAGAGATACATCTGCCTAAAAGATTTTAATGGTGATAAACTTATTTTAAAAGCAATGGAAGATTTGTAGACAGAAAAACAAATTTATAACAGTAATCTCTGACTGATCCAGTCTGAAAGTTGCATTCAACCAAGATCTCATCCCCTGCGGAACACAGTATGTCACACCATCAGATCAATAAAAGCAAAGCAGGCAAAACAACCACTCCAAACATGGAGAAGCAGGAAACTGCATGAAAGCAATAGGCCACAGCCTGAGGTGGAATGAAGAGCAGAATATGCCAATGTGCTCTGACACCTCTGGTGCTCACCACCTCCACAGCCTGCCTGCCCACAGCTACATGCCAGGAGAGGATTGTACTTGTTTGATTGTAAGGCTTTCCTTCATGTCCCGAATCTCCTGCAGTCTGAAGTCGTACTTGTCCTCACAGACAGTCCTCAGCTGCTCACCATTCCTGGGGAAGACAAACAAGGGGAGAAATTTATAATGTTTTCAGGGAGGGTTATGGAATAACCAATTCCTGGATGAAATAAGCAGAGATGAGAGGAATCCCCTCCAGAAATTTTGCCTGATCTCTTTTGTGCTGTAACTGACAGTTATTTTATTTTTGTATATATTATTTATATATAAATATATAGCTATTTTAAATAAAAATATATTTTTATATATATTTATATAAAATATAAATATTTATTTATAGATAGATTGTATATTTATATATTTAAATATATATATAAAATACATATTATTTATGTTTTATTTTCAGCAACAGTCAGTCCCAAATATACTCTTGAAAATTCTTCCAACCCTCTTTGGTCTGGAGTCCAAATGTGGACTTTTTACATGTCAGTAATTGTTGTGCCTTGAAACTTTCGCCTTTCAGATGGCAGTCTGGGATCCTACAAATAGGAACTCACAACACCTGCATTACGAAGCACTGACCTAAATAAAAAGAGTCTCTTACCCTATCAGAGCAGAGCTGGTGGGCTGTTTAGGACCTCTCTTGAAGATGCAGAGGTATCACATGTGAATTCTTCCTTGCTATTTCTACAGTGCTTTGTGATATTACTTCTTAGGTGGTCTGTGCTCTGCTTAAATGCTGCTTCTCCATCCATTACAGGTCCTTAGATCTTGCTAAGTACATTCACAGTGCACACTGCAACGTGAACCAAGGCACCCAGCCCACAAATCCTTGTGGGGCTCATGGTCAGGCTGTCCCAGCAGCTGTCACACACCCTAATTGCTTGTTTTAGGCCCGCTTTGTGCTGACAGTTCTGAGCAGGTGAACTGGTAGACCCACACCACTGTCTAGCTACATCTTATAGTAAAATGGGTTCAGGAAAGAGGAACCTGGCTTGGAAGTCAGGCTTCACAAAAGTTCAAGTCAAGAATAAAGATGCTTTGTCATGTGACGCATGGGTTATGCAACTTGCATAGATAGCAGAAGCCAAAACTATTGCTATTGTCTGGAACAAATACCGCTGTCTGAGTCATTCATACTGGCTGTGTGTGACTTGTGGCCTATACTGGCGTGTTCTGGAATTAACAGCTGAAAAGGAGACAGGCCTGCCTGTGAACTGCTATCAAAGATCACAATCTGCCATATTCTGCCAAGTTCAAGTTTCAAAGAGTCTGGGGTCTTCCCTAATTGGACAGATAACTGACAATTAGACATAGCTAATTGGCATATTGAACATAGCTATTCTGTGTGTTACAGCAGAAATCCCAGAAAAAACCAGTCACCTCAACTGCTGATGGTGCCTGAATTAACTCTGTTCAGAAGATTTTCCAAACACTTGACCCTCTGCTCTGGAGCCTGTGCTTGAGATAGCTTCAGGACATGGTCCTAGTGTGGTAAAGTCTGTAAAGGTCCTTTCTCAGATATATGACCATCCTAAGTAAATTGAACTGTTTCCTTAGTCCTCTCTAAGATGACCTCAAGTGATTTCTAGAAAAGACACAGAACTTTACATTTTCTTCTGAAGCCTAAGGAAAACTCTTTTGATTATATCACCCCCTGCTACTCAGAGCATGCACTTGGAAGGTGCTAGCTACTGAGATGGAGGGAGGCTCAGTCCTCTTGTTGTCTAGCATAGTAATCCAAGTCTCAGGCCAGTTTGGGATGGAAATCACTAGCATTGAAACTGAGGGATGGCTTTGAAGCCAGTAGGTTTTGCTGATGTCTACTTTTTTCTTTTTCCAAGAGATAACCACATTTGCCACCTATAATGTGCTACTACTGAGAGATAAACAGGCATAATCATGGAACAGACATATTCACAATACACCTTTCAAGTTAAAAAATCTCTGGTTATAGCAGACCAAGTTTGTTTCCTAAGGTTCTTTAAAAGTTTTCCCCTGCTTTTGCCATGTCACATTTAGGCTGCAGAGGATGCTGAACAAGTATTTTGTGGATACCACTGGCCAGAGAGGAGAAAATACCCATCAGATAGTTGTGTTAGAACCACTTTTCTGAGGTTGCCTTTGAAGGAGCTTCTAGTCACCTGGCCCCATCTCTTGACATGCTAGGAAGTGGATAGAAAGGCACAGGGCTGGAGTGTTTAAACCATGTTTGATTGTAGAGTGCCATTGCTCTTTAAAGATAACTGAGGAGGGCCATCTTCAAGGGCAGATGTGCCATTTTGGAACAATCTAGATTTTTCTGAATGGTATTTCATATATGTGCTTAGAAGCCAATCTAGACATCATCTGCCTTGCTCATAACTCAGCTTTGCACTGGTTGTGGTGGGGGGGGGGCAGGCACTCTCCTGTCTTCCACAGCTTGCCTACAGTGCACTTCAGGTTCCCTGCATACCCACCTGATCAACTCAATATGTGTGGGGTTTCTGCAGAGTGAATCTGCATGTGAGGCAGTATGTGAGATAGCGCAGGTGTGAGAGGAGAGCACAGTCATCTAAGAACCAGGGAATGCCAAAGCTTCCTTATGCTGTTCCGGGTGGAACTCTCGTCACACTCCAGAGCATGAACCAACAATGCCATGTAGTCAGGCAGGGAATTTAATCTTGAAGGTGTCTCAGCGAACACTCTAATATCAAAGTGGTGCTGCGACGTCTCAGGTTACACTCGTGTTGCTAAATATCGTAAGGATAATGGATTGTTCTCTGGCTCACTGACATGGACTAAGTGTCTGCGACCCTGAACCGTCTGTGGTGGGATGCTTGGCCCATGTTGGGTTATTCTGAAATTAGCAGCCTGAGGAGGAGACAGACATTAATTATATCTATACTACCAAGCACTTAGACCTCTGTGATGCCTCTTCGGCCTAAAGCACAATTAATTTTTAGTTCTGGGTTTTGATTTGGTTTTGAATTCTAAGCGGCTGAAGTACGGTTCAAATGCTATGCTGCAGACCATAATTGGCTATTTTCATAGCTTGAAACTGAGAATTCATGTTTCATGGGCTGGAGTGTGACCGGAGAGTGAATAGGGGTGCTGAAGTTTTTAGTGTAGGAGGATGGTGGGGGAAACCAAACCCAGTGTAGTTTTGCCCATGCAGCCTGTGGGAACCAGTACACGCAATCCCCAGAACTCTGCCTGTGCAGCTTCAGGGAGAGTCTGGGTAGCAGGACCATGCTATTGAAGGGCACCATCTAGCCACTGACTAGTGTGGATGAGGAGCAGTACAGTGCTTGAGCTCACTGCTTGGACCTGTTCTATTTAACGGGAGGCATACTCCCGATTTCTTACTCTATGCTGAGCTGACCCTTCTTTCCCTAGGAGCTAGTTCTTTGCACTATAATTCAGACACTGCAGAGTCTCCTGCACTGACAGATAGATGGAGGCTAACCTGGGAACATCATTTTAATCCACTGTAGCCCAAGAGGCAGGGACGGATCCTGTGGCATGGACAGCAATGCTGTGAGTTTCCTTCACTTACTAGTATGGAGCAGCGTTCACTCCTCTGCCAGACTGGTGTGTGTGAAGCAAGTAGGCAAAGACATGCAGATCTGGAAGCAGAATCCCTTCATCTGCAGTTCAAAATGAAGCAGGTCAGAGCCTGGCAGTCAGAGCACAGCACGAAGTTTTAGGCCTGCCCATCAAGTCAAAAGCTTGGTGGAACTCATGTATATGTCAGCTTAACATTTTTTAAAAAAAGAAGGTTTAAGAGCATTCCCTTATGTAGGTCACTACTGATTAAAAGGTTACTCTAGTGAGCCTTTCTGAAAATTGCTTTTCTGGCTTTAGGTACTCTGGCATAGTTTTCAGAGTTTGTGAGATCTCATGCTGGATACTGTAAGCATATCTTGCTATTAGGCATGTAAAAAACAAAGATGATATGATATACAGGAGAGGTCATAAGTTGAACATTCAGATACAAGAACTATAGGAAAATCAGATAATAGAAAGAGTAAAAGCAGAAATTTTAAGACACTGAGCCATTAAAAGAACCAGGAAAATCAGATAATAGAAAGAGTAAAAGCAGAAATTTTAAGACACTGAGCCATTAAAAGAACCATCAAAATGTAAACCTTAAAAGGTTCAAAGAAAGCCTTTGAAAATTGATGAAAAGAAGGAAAACAAGATTACCACAGGTCTCATAAGAGGGGGCAAACCTATGGGTTGTTTGAGAGGGACTGTGGCACTGTGCATAGGATATTTTAAGTGGATTGTGGGAATGTGCAAAATTTATTCTTGGATGCTTAGGGAAAAGGTCAAAATTAGGGAAAGAGAGAAACAAACATGGGAAAATGGAGGGAAGAGGAGAGTCCAGTTGTGCTTAAGTAGACTGCTGATCAGTATGCTTGTCTGACCAAACCTGGAACCTGATCTCTGCAATTGAGACTATTTTATTAAACTCTGTTCCTAACTATTTTCTGTGTGACTGTGCTCTCTATACCGTGTGTATGTGTGTGCCTGTGGTTTTAGGGTAAGATGATCCCCTAGGGAACTTCAAGATGGAAAGACACCAGGTCCAGTCCAGAGATGGTATAAAAGGGCACTGGATCTGGGCACAGATGATGAAAGGACTTACAGTCTGGACCAGAAATTGGAGAGACCTACAAATGTGATTATGTGTGGGAGCTGAGTGAGTGACCTCAATGTTCCTCTTAGTGAACTTTAAGCCTGATTAGCCAGAGAGCAGGAATAGGATTGGATCATTTGTGTTCTCTGTGCTCCTGTGGGTATTGTTTGTGTCTGCTTGGTGCCTCTAAAGGTACTGTACTTCCGTCTGTGTTGATCTGTTTGTGGCCAACTGAGTCTGCTCTCTGGGCGTGTGTGCTTGGGTGGAGGGGGGCATGTCTATATCTTTGGAGTTTGGCCCCAGCCTCAGCACCAGCTGGGCTTGGGAAAGAAGTGGGGAAAGTGGCAACCTCACATCTTGCAATCCTAGAGGCACCTGTGAATCCTCTGGATCCCACAGTCCACTGGAGCCAATTATTGTTAGCAGCTTGTTGGCAGTGTATTGAAGGTTGTCAGATCTTCACTCTAGAGCTATCTCCTTGATCTGAGAGTGAGCACTGCATCCTCCCAGCCTAGTACCTGCCTTCCTGCACCAGTACCACGCACCTATGGTAGGACAATGGCCTCTTGCATGTGGTGTAGCATGAGAAATGTCATTGGAAAAGGTATTCATTTTGTAACATGCAGAAATGGAGGCTAAGATAGCACCCTGCACCAAATGGCTTTTGGACATGTCTAGAGCAAGATTAAAGCCCAAAGTGAGAAAGATCAAGAAGGACTTTGTACGGCTTTCCCCAAACTCACTTCGTCAAACTGGCTGATATTGCAAAGGCCATAAGATCTGTAGGATTCTGCTCCAGGAGGAATGAAATGCACAGGGAAAATGAAAATGCCTGTTTGCAGAACTCCCACATCATACTTCCATAACTCCAGAGTGTAGTATACTTGTACCCCTGAGCTATCTATGAAGCCTGTGAAAGAAAAATAACCACTTCTTCAGCAACGACTCCAGAAACTTCAGAAGTTGGGCCTGAAACGACACCACATATAGTGTGCCTTTCTCAATCACAGGTTGGGAGCAGGCACAGACCAACAGGAAGGCTTAAGCCCTCCATTCTACCCCCAGTGGGATGGTCCACTTTAATGTACAGCTTTGAAGTCATGCAAGGTGCATGGTTGCACAGGTCTTCACTCAGAGTGCATCTGGATCCAGCCCTGCTTATAGTCTCAGATGATTCCTATAAAGTCACTCCATTCTTTTGTTTCCGCTTGTGTAAAATGACAGCAAATACTGCAGTGGCATTCTTCATCACCTGCCATAGGGACTGAGTGCTGGAGGTCACGGTAGAAGCCTGAACTGGTATTATTATATTCTTAGGATTTCATCCTGGCCCTTGGTACACTTATTTCTCTCTGTCCTCTCCCACTCTGCTCCTTTTTCCCACAATGCCCACATTTCCCTGACGTTTTCCCTAACACTCCCACTGGTATCACAGCAGGAAGGTGTGCCCAGTTTTTTTTTATGGTAAGGTGTGTCTAAATTAAGCAGATATAACTATCAATGCTTCTAAAGTTAGTTTAAGTTCTTCCGGAATGGAAGCCCAGTCCAGTTTCTTTTTTCTGTCTTGAAGGTTGTACTGAGCAACATATAGAACTGTTTCATGCAGAAGCTGGTTTCTAATAGGTTTGTAGGTGAGGTCTGATGCTTCCATCCTGCAGCTGTTCTTTGTCAGACAACTGCCCAGCATTACCCACCTGGTAACAAGTCAAAATTGCTGTAATGGATTTATAGTCAGACGTACGGAGGGTCCAAATGTGTTCCCATGGAAACTGCAGCTTCATCTGGAAATTGATAAGACTTGTGGAAAGAGAAAGAGAAGGAATAAACTTACATGAAGTAGCTAGTTTTTAACTCTTTTCTGTTGTTTCTTGATTGCAAACTTTCATTAAAATATGAAAGTTTTTATTTTCTTGCGTATCTGAATATTTATTTAGACATTGTTAGAAATAAAAATGTTGTGGAAATTCTGCCAGTTCCATTTCTTTTCCTTCTGAATCAGAACAAGGAATAATTTTCAAAATTTGGTTTTCATTTATAATTTTGATTTATTTCATTTTAATTTTATACCATATTTAATAGGAAATGGCTATGGTATGTGTCACTCGCAGCAAATTTCATATTGCTATTGGCACTGATAAAATTCATATAAGGGTTTTGTCTGAAATATCTCTTTTCTCTCTCTGTCCCCATATACAAGCATACTACAGAAATACAAAATACATTTTGCTCTGAAAGACACAAGATAGGTGCTAATTTGTGCAGCACTGATTTCTCAGTACACTACCCAGTCAGAAGCACCAATTTCACTGAGCTTTTAATGTTGCTCTACTGAAAAAGAGGCAGAGCCAGTAGAAAAAAAAAAGCAGAAAGTAGGTACATGTCTTTCTGTTACGCAAGACTAGCACGAGGAGTATGTTGTGAAATTAACGGCAACATTATCAAAAGGTCAGAATGAAACCCTTAGTATGTGACATATAATACTTGTTTAATGCAGACATGATAATAACATAGGCACATACGCAGAGTATTGACAGCTATGTAGAAGTCGCCAGCATCACCTGATGCAGCAGAAGTACAGTCGACTAGGACCAATATGAGGAAACTTCCCCAGTTTGGTTGGCCCAGCAGGACTGTGATGTCTTACTGGACAAGCTAACAACAAGGCTACTACTGTTCATAGCAAGAAATGAGCAAGGAAAGGGGCCCTGCAGACTCACCTCTCCTCCAGCAGCCCAGCCCACAAGCACCTGAGAGCACAGGGAAAAATCTGGATTGGCTCCATAGCAATGATCTATGCCACTGGGTAAAATGCTGGTGTTGCCACAGGCATAAGCAAGAATATGATGAACCAAGGTTATGTTGTGGGGTGTTATTATGGGTTCAAACTGTAACCAAGAGAAAGAGACAAAAAAGTTATTGTGAACCCTAAAATACATATTTTTTATAATCAGATAGCTTAAAATAAACACTACAAACACCTTGTGTCTGTTCATTAATCACTGAACTTTTACCAGCACTGATGAGATCAGGCTCAAAATCCTGATGTTACTACAAGAACTGACTAAAACTGCCAAGTTTCTTCTGTAGGATTACCTGTTAAATTATTTTTTTCCAGTCCATGCAAAGTCTTCCTTATGAAATTTTGCCTTATGCCATTGCAGCAGAACATCTGTTTTTAAACCTTCAAAACCCACAGAACTAAGAATGGTTGCTTGATCTTGAAGGAAAGTTATCTTAACTGAAGAAGTAAGCTAGGCTTGCTTTGGAAAATTCCTGTTTCTTTTCTTTGGTCTTCATTTTTGCATATTCAATCTTGAAAACAAGGTGGCAAAAATGTTAGTTTTGCCTTTTATACAAATATTCATAGCAAACTCCAAGGACAAAAGCAAAAGTCCTTTCAATGTAGGAAATTCTGGAGGATCCCTTTGCTCTCAAAGATATCAAGAGGTAACATGGCCTGAGCTCACTACACTGAGACATCAGACTTGTAGCAAGGTTTCTTCAGGTGTGATGTACCTAATGACAAAGGTACTTCCAAAACTAAAAACAAGACAGAGCTTACCTCTACAGAAGCCAAATTTTCTGGCCAATCCCAATGGCAATGAAGGACAGATTGAATGCTCCCAAATTTATACTCAAATGCTGTAAAAGACAGACTTACATGCAAGATTGAAGGAGCAAGTCTGTCCTGTTTTTCCCCAGTAAGGCATCCTGCAAGTTTACCTTGTAGATATGATGTTTCTGCTTGACCGTGGGCAGTGGGATAAAGGTATAGGCATACTTGGTTTCTTCAATTGGAACAGCAAAATGGAAAAGAAACACACACAAGTCACCTGAAGGTTCCCCTGCAACTCAATAGTATGCGCAGGGAATTGGGAAAGACAAAGGGAGGAAGTGCAAGGAGAATGAGACCCCAAACTGGTGGGGGCAGGAAGGATGATGCGTTTAGCAAGCAACTGCTTGGGTTTTGGTTGCAATGAGTGAGAAGATTAAAGGGTCAAGAAGATGAAACCATATTGTGGTGAAGAGCAAACACATACGTCAGCTCCACTGGGTCTTAAATGATTTTTCTTTCAGATTTTTTTCTTGTTGTTTTGTTTGGTTTGGGTTTTGTTTTCCAGAAGGAAAATTACTGATTTGCCTATTGTAACATGAACCAAGCATAGGAAAAATCCATCCAGTTCAATCAACATTTTTACTTGCTAGTTTTCTGGAGTCACAAGCACAACATATGATAGCACCAATCCCACAAATCTTCACATAAAAATAGTACCCCTCTTTACTATGGAATATTGCCCACGCTGATCAGCAGATTCTGCTGCATCTTGAGTGACTGCTGACTGTGTGGGCTGATGCTGTTTAAAGAAGGAAGGTGATAATGCAGTACGACACTGAGCTGGTACTTTTGAACTCCATCTGACAAGGATGGTGCATGTACCATGAGGCGGTGCTAAGGAGAAGCTCCAGCTCTCCTGCTAAATCCTTGTATCTGACACGGAGACTCTGCCTAAGTTAATGCTGGAGGCAGTGCACACAGTAGTTGTGTTTTGCATTTTCTGAGCTCTTAGCCACGCTTGTTACAGAGCATTTAAATGTATAACTACTGCTTCTCTTTTCTTCTCTTCTCTTTGATATTGTGTAGTTCCCATGAAACTAAGACAGGAAGCAGTAAATATCTTCAGCATATTATGGATATTTTTATATGGGTCTATGTGGACGGGAGCTATATACATATATGCCTGAGTTAACAATTATATTGCAATTCAGTAGTGCCATAGTCCGTGTTTCACCCTATAAAGTCTAGTCAAGGGAACAGGCAACACCTTACAGCATTTTCCCAACAAATAAGACCTTTACCCTCCACACAGCAAGCCTTCCATTCCCACTTCATTCCTAGTCTTGCCAGCTCCATTGGCCTGGTTCCAGGATCAGTCATGTCCATCTTTTGATCTGTGCAATCCAAACCTCCAGCAATGAGCATGATCAGCTTTGCAAAGAAAGGCATAAGAAGGGGAACTTTAACATGTCAAGTAAAGTTCTTGTCCAATACTTACATTGTTCAGCCTCAGGTCATAGGTGAAGAATATTTTGGGGTCAGTTGAGTCTGATGGGCCTCTGTACCTCATCAGCAAAAGAGATTTGGAAAATCTTTGGCCTTTAAAGTATTGGACTGTTTCATCAGTGCCAAATGCAGTAACAAGGCTTGCTGTGTCCACCTGTAATGCAAGTGTTTCATTGGAAAATCTCCTTCATTCCTTCTCATCAACCACACGCACATCTATTCACCCTGCATCACATGCCTTATACCATTGCACATATATTAAAACACAATCCACATAATAACCATGTGCAATTAGAAGTCACCTAAAATAACACAACTGTGCATATTTGGTACATACCCAGACACACAGTATGTCAGAACGCACAACAGAAAGTAAGCGGTGTAACACAGGATTTCTCTTGTCCAGACAGAGAGACATAACGTGTTTTTCTCAAAGAGAGGATGCTGACCAGAAAAGACCAAGGAAAGCTGTACCCACTGTCATTCCACACGCATTATTAAAACACGCATGGATTGAAAGTGCTGGTATGTGAAATGAAAGAAAGCTGATAAAAAGGCTGGGAAGGATTTGATAAAGATTTCAGAACCTGCACCACTTTGTATTTAAGTGTTCAGATACAGAGTGTCTGGATACTGTTCTAGCTGTGGGACCTGTACAATGGTGCTGAAGATCAGTTTTTCAGAAATTTGCAATTTCCTAGAGCAAGCAGATGCAGTTCATTTATCTGTACTTACTGTTAATGTGCTTTGGGCAATTTTTACAAAGAGTTACTAAAGGACTTATACAAAAAGCTAACAAAACTGTAGTCCGTGTTGACTTTCTGATTCCTCATTAGCAGCTATTGTTGAGCACAAATACGCTCAACGATTCTTCTGGGTCTGCCCCATTATGTAAAGACAGCAGCAGCAGCCATGGAAGTATGTAGGTTCTTCCCATTCAGAATGGGATTCTATTTCTTTCAATTAGTAAAGGTCCTTAAGGTTTGTGACTACAAAGGCATCTACCCAGTCATTTGCATATGTATTTAAACTGCAGAAAAAGGGTGAATGTACATCTAATTCTGGACAAACATTTCTGAGTGGGCTGAGCCTTAAACGATACTGATTTCCACAAAGGTCCCTCAAGTAATGGTGAAACAGTGTAAACGGTGTCTATATATGCAGAGTTCTGAAATTCTGTACATTCATATTTGTGAGCCTTGGCAAAGCATATTTTTGAAAAATCTCTGACTTAAAATACCAGTTTGGGTTGGCTAAGCTTTTAACGTCAGTCAATACCAATATGAAGCTCTTCCAAGACAGAAAGATTGAGATTATGAAAACATTCTGAACTTGCTAGACACAATTATTACCAAAATATTGCCTTATATTAGGCAAATAAAAATTTTGTCTCCCACAGTAGACTGGGATTTTGTATGTGGCAAATGAGAAAAAAGCAGAGAAATGAGCAGGATTTTGAAAAAGAGGTGTTCAAACATAAGAAAATATTGAGATTTTTATCTTCCTAGTTCTTTGATAGAAAACATTATAAGAAAACATCTATGACATCAAAATAGTGCCCTTGAAATGGACATTATAAGCGTAGCTGTATGGTTCCATATTTTTCTTTACATTCTGTTATTTGCTGTTGTGAGAAAAACCTGTCATTCTCAGGTCTGATCTGGGGCATCTGAGAATACCATGGGATGTGAGAGCAGGTTTGTTTGAGATGTTGTCTGAGCAACCTCCTTTCTTACTGTGGTATCCAGGTCATTTGGGTCACATGTCTGGAGGTGGTGTTTGAACAGCATGGTGCTGGAAGACTCATTCTCTGTCATTGACAGCAGCTGGTAGTCTTGACTCTCATTTTTCTCAAGAGTTGCTTCATCTACCACATAACAATCCTGGAAAAGGATCAGTGGTCAAAGCAATAGAGAGAAGATAAGAGTTTCCTACACTCCAGGAAGTCATGTTTCCAAGTACCACTGCTGGGACCTGAGTAATTATGAAAGCATTTCATTCTCCAAAAAAGTAAGTCTGCTTTCACTAGTGATTTCCACAAACCAGTGAAAGTGAACTCACATCCAATCCCTGTTATATCCAGATGCTCCTGTGTCCCATCATCCAAAGGGTAGCCCGGATAGGATGGAAACTAGAGGATCTTCCCTGCTCCTTGAGTGAGTAGCCTGGTGCATGCTGAGGCATTTAGTACATCTGGCTCAGCCACACAGGGTGGGAAGTAAAATAAATCCAGGTGAAAAACAGAGGTAGTTGAAAAGTAAAGTATTTTAGGCATATCAAAACTTCTACTGAGGTTTTCCGTACGACCTGGAATCTAGGCCTGGTTGTGAATACTAAATTCTCCTAGAACCTACAAGCTAACCAATGGCTTTAGCAGGGTAGTCATAGTGAAAAAGTAAAATAATGCATTACTAAGGTCATCAAATTGATACTCAGTAAAGGGGCACAGAAACATGACGTAGAGTTTGAAAAGCATCTAAATGTCTAGTTCCTCTAGAAATCTCACTGGGATCAAAATGGGTCACAGTAACTGCTGCTATGAAAATATGAGGTGAAAAGGTGGGATTGAACATGCAGCTGTGGAAAGGGAAAATGGATAAAAAAGGAGTAAAGCTCCAAGTTGACTGACTGAAACAGTTTTTGTGGCAAAGAAGTTCAAATGACCAGAAATAAGAGGGTAGCTGCAGATAGGATGAAAATATTTCTAAGAGAAACCTGAAACAGTAAAGCAAATGTCTTCCTAATGTACAGCTGTTAAGTGCTACATTGAGAAGTTTCCCTGCAGTACTCAATTTTGGAGAAATAGTAGAAAAGATAAAAATTTTACCAGACAACAGTCTGGTCAAGAAAGAATATATTTATATGAAATATGTCCTGGTATTTTTTCCTCCCATCTCTATTCCTTTAAGTGATTATTTCGAAACCTGCTTACAGGTTTTGCTAAATTTCCCAGTATCTCCTCTAACATTATTTCTTCCTCTTGAATTTATCCATGGGTTTGGACTTTTAGAATACTCTAAGCAATCTTTCCCTAGCCCAAATGCTCAATTTACAAATGGACACATCACAATTTGAAAATACATCTTTTGTTTACCTGCTATTTTGGAATACATGTTTCACTCTTGCATTAAAAGATCCAAATTCAAAGGCAACTAGTCTGCAAAGGAGCTACTTCAAAATAAATAAAATATTTTAAAATAAATATACCTTATGAAAGAGGAAGGTAGTAAACAACTAAAAATAAAAACAACCCACCTTTGTGAAAACATGTCTTTTTGGCTAGCTTTTCATCCATTGGACATTACTTAGATAATGATTTCTTTATGTTTGTAGTAAAGAGGAAAGTCAAAACAAAAACCAAAGATGAGGAAGACCTCACTTAAACTCCATTTACAGTAACTAGCATATTTTTCTTTCAAACTCTCCGTTCCATGGGTTCAGCAGATGTGCTTTACAGCCTGCTGAGCAAACGTGGATTTTTCTGGTTATTAATGTGCTTGCTTACTGAAATGTGTCCAGACAGACCTAAATAATGGGGAAATGTTTTCCAATATGTAAAAGAGTTGAAAAAAACTAAAACTTTTGTGGGACTAAAATTATTTTCTAATATAGAGTTTCAGCTACCAATGCAGAATAACATTTAAAATGTTAACGTCTCTTCTAAAAATAGTTAAATATTTAATATATTCGAAACCAAACACTTCAATTTTCCCTTTCAGGATGTTCTTTTAGGAGAAAATAAATGTTTTAGTTTTACCCCAAATCACTTTAAAAAAAATCATTATTAAAAAATAAAGAACAAGTGTTTCTTCGAAATTGATGATAACTTTTTTCCTTGTAGTCATTCACAGCCAAAAATTCCATGTCTGTGTCACCATCACAAAAATAGTTCAAAACAGGGTGTTACAAAACTGAGCCTTACAGTTTTGCAATCAACTAATGACTGCAAGTAAGGCTAACTACCTCACTGCCTCCAAAGCTTACCCATTTTTGCCAACCATCAAGACATATCTAATGCAAAACACATTTTACTGTTGTGTGAAAAGGGAACTGAAAACAGCTGAACAAAATAAAACCACCACAACTGGCAAACAATTCATCAGCACCAACTCTTTTTCTTTCTGTATCTCGGTAACATCAAA
The DNA here is from genome assembly GCA_033124195.1 of Coracias cyanogaster. Lineage (NCBI taxonomy): Eukaryota > Metazoa > Chordata > Aves > Coraciiformes > Coraciidae > Coracias > Coracias cyanogaster. The sequence goes on from JAVSBS010016143.1 coordinate 26,813, forward strand.
CTGCCTGTTTCTCTCACAATTAAAACAAAACAACACTGTTTTATTATTTAGCACCCTCAGTGGCATTTTGTTTCTCTGAACTCCAGCTGTTTTAACATCAGGCATCTATCCTTAGTGGCTGCCTTTACAGACAATGAAAAAACCAAAAAGTCCAAGCATGTCCTACCCTATTAGTTACAGAGACATTCAAGACTGTCAGGAAGAAGAAACCTTTGGAGGTGAACATGTCTCTACTTACTACAGAGGAAACTAAGCAAATTAACCTTTTAAGACCTCAGTGAGGGAAAACATGAGAGCTTCACACACATGTGACTCCTGTCTGAACTGACCTCCAGTTTGGATGAATTAGAAGCTACACTCCCAGCAGCCACTTCTAACTTCATGGTAGGTGTTTGCTTCAATCGTATCTACTTGGTTCTAGCTGTAGTTTTGACTTGAAGATGGTATCGGTTTATCTGCCTAAACATCAGCAGCTAGTGCCATCTGGGTTACCATAGGGTATCTCAGGTAGCTGTATGAGGCTAGCAGGCATGACACGGGACCTGCAGAAGACCTGGGATCTCAGATGGCATCGGGCATCTGTCTTTAGCCAGTTGAACCCATATGCTTTGAAGCCAGTATACTTGGAGTATGACCCTTGGCAAAGAGGGATGCAGAAGAAGTCTTTTCAACTTACAGAGAAGTAGATACTGCCATTTGGGAAGACACCTCCTATCACAATGTCAGATCCAGGCAACTCTCCATGAGGGCTGAATCGAAATGCCACCCAGCCAGTTGTATGAACCTGCAGTTCAAATGTCATCAGCTCCTGTTCATCATGGTCCCAGCGGAGGTAGACCATGTTTGCTGGATCCAGGAAGGTGGAGAAACGCAGCAGTGGAGGTGCAGGTTGACCAGAACAAAAGCATGGGAGGAACAAGAGGAAGAGCATACACTTGATTCTTGAGAAGATAACTGCCATCATCAACAGGACCACTGCAGTTTCTAAGTCTTGCTGATACTTTGGGCAGCTGTTCTGCTACAAGGGGCCCAGTTTATATGGAAGTGCATGAAGCTGGGCCTGTTGCCAGAAAGGAGGAGTGGAAACCGACTGTTCTATATCCAATTTAAGATTTAAATATATTTAAGGAGGAATGATCAACACTTTACATAACATGCTTTGGCACACTGCCTCAGTAAAACTGTACTAGGCCATCCCATAATAGTCTTTAAACCTTTTTAATAGCTGTTTTGTACTACACAACCAAAACAAGCAACCAAGTGCTTGTCTCTTACCCAGTACTCTTCAGGGTGGGTGAATGTTCTCACTTCTCACCAAGGTAAAGGGGCTCTTCTGACCAACATGCCTTTCTGTTGCCAATGCTGAAATGAACCCTGACTATGCCACCCTGATATCTGGTGTGATAATTATTGGCAAGTTTGTCCGAAATGGGCTGGTGCATCTTAGAGCCATGGCTTATCAGGGGAGGCTGCTGTGGCATGTAGAAAGGATTCCTGTGGTAGCAATCTGGACTGTAGTGGAAGAAAAAATGCCTTTGCTCCATGCACTATACCGTGGTGGGAGTGAGTGGAAGGAGAAAGGGGTATCATCTATTGCCATGCCTAAGACCTTTCAGCATAATGACATGAAAACCAAAGAACCTTCACAGATTTCCAACTGGTTCTGCCAGGAAGTGCCTTGCCTATCTTGTCCCCAGTTTTTCCAGTTGCATAATCCATTACAAAATATAGCCCAGGCCTGTGGACTTTGAAGGATGTGGTAGTTTATTGCTATTTACTTGCTATAAAAGCCTAGAAAAGCCCGTTTGTATTAATCCACTGAGGCAAGGGCTTGCGGAAAAAAATAAGTCACCGAGGAGGAGAGATATCTAATCTCATCTTCAGGCACAGGGCTTAAACAGATCAAACTGCATACAGATTGCTTGAATCCCAGGTTACGTTGCTGACTGCTGACAGTCCTGCTGTAGACAGCAAGTGTATTGGTGGTTTCTTTTGTGAATTATATAATACAATATCAACATTTTTAATTTTTTCTGCTCCAGAGAGGCCCAAAACACTGTTCTGGGGTAACTAGGCAGGGCTGAGGGATATAGTAATGCAAAGTGAGTATTTCAAGGCTAGGACAGCATGGGGATATCACAACTGAGGGACTTCAGCCGCTCTGTGGGGAGAACCAAAGACAGGGTTGATGAAGAGGCAGGAGGGAAAAAGGGAAGTGAATCTGCATGGATGCATGAGGGTACTTTGCAGAGCTGCTGGTGTGAGAAATTTTCATCACTGCTAGTTCTCCACTCTTCTAAGTGCAAATCCCTTTCTCACATGGAGGGGAGTGTGAGATTAGGCGATGCAACTGAGACACTGCTGGAAGACATGACTATCATGGAATTACAAGGAGGGATGGTTCAGCTGTGTGACAAAGATTATAATTGTATGGTTTCTCTGAGGAAGCAGGATGTGGTGTTTGAATGCCACTGCTGAGGGGCGTGGGAGAGATATCCAGGAATGGGAAGATACCACAGATTGGCAGTGAGAAACATGCCAAAGAAGATTAGAAAATTATAGACGACCTGAGTAGAGGAGAGAAGATAAAAACTGCTTCCTTTAAAAAACTCTGTTCTTATACAGGAGCCAACTGTGAAAAGAAAGAGGAGAATCAGAACCACAGGGTGCAACGGCACCTCTGAGGATCTGCCTCAGGCAGCAGACGGAGACACATAGAGAAAAGAGGAAAGCAGTGATGTTTTGCTGAGTTTTCTCTTTTGGGATTACAATGATGTGCAAAACACTCAGGAGATGAAGAAAAATGAAAATGCTATACCCAGCACTCTTTCGGAACAACCCCGAAGGCTCCATTGCTCAAACTCTTTGCTGGCAGCGCAATGCCCCTGACAGCCAACTCTGATCCCCATGTCACCCCAGCTCAACAACTCCCTGTTGCACTGCAGGGTCGGAAACAGGATTCCTGTTATAACCAGTTGAAGCAATGCCAGTATTCCATTTCACAATGTTCAACCTTCTACTGAGGTTATTTAACACCTTTTCTTGTTCTTTTAGGCTGATTGTTAACAAAATATTCGATTTTGCACACACACACACAAAAAGTCACAGAGTCTTCCTTTGGAAATGTGGAAACAAATGCAACCTTCACCTCGAGGACTGCAGGCTGTCAAAATTGGATATCCAGTTAAAGGGATTTATTTAGGTTACTTTCACAATCAGTGGCAGAGGGAGCCTAGACTAACTTAGACCAAACAATCACTTTTAAGTTACTTAAGTGAATGAATTAAAAATACAGCATTTCTATATCCTTTTAGTTTCTTCTCTTTTTTTTTTTTTTTTTAGTATAAAGCTAATCACTCATTTTGATACATTCAGTTCTAATCCCCCCAAACTCAGTGTGAAAAACCTCAAAATCTTGCTGAAGATTAGATATGAGACTTTTAGGGAAGGATTTAATTTGAGAGAAAAATGAATAGATATATAAAGGTCTAAACATATACAGGTGCATCCCTATTCATAAGCTGTTATTAAGCTGTTCTCAGGTAGGAGAACAAATTCAGTTGCCCATGCATAAGTGTGTGGCATTGTTTGAGATGCCCGCTTGTATCTCACCTGGCCTCACCTGCTCCTCCAGGAGGGCATGGGTTTCCTGCCATACCTGTCTCATCTCTGTCAGCACTGTATAGACAGTAAAGGGAGCAGTAGTAAAAGCAGTAGAGTTGGTCATATATTTTTAAAATGAAATATTTTTCTCCAAAAATGTGGACTCACTGAAACAACAGTTTTTTGCATGGATGTACTGCACTGCCAAATATTTTTAAAATGAAATATTTTTCTCCAAAAATGTGGACTCACTGAAACCACAGTTTTTTGCATGGATGTACTGCACTGCCAACAGTTTGTCAGGGAAGGCTTTCAGTTCTGAGTGGAATTGGGGACTGAGAATAAGAGAAAAAGAAGCAACTGTCCAAATGAGCTAATAAGAAAGGACATTTGGTAGGTTGATATCCAGCTTCTGGACCATGTGTTGTGGTATTTGGAGCAAGGCTTGAAGGTGAATCCTCTATGTCAAGTCAATACACAGTCAACAGAATACCTGCTATTTTAGCATTGGTTCATTCCCCTCCATTAAAAAGTCTTAGCTGGGAGCGTAAAAGGAAGATGTTAAGGAAAGGCAAGGGAAACAACAGTGGCAAAGGGAATACCCTCAGTGAAAATGAATGGGTTATAAGCATTGGCAAGAAGCAGGGGATGTCAGTAGGGAAAACAAGGTTTTCAAGACTAGAATAACTGCAGGCAGCTCAGCTCTGTGCCTCATGCCCAGAAAAAGGTTTGCTTCATAGAACTTGTTCCAGTGCTTGCAATAATTATAACGTTTCCTATTCTCTAAACAAGGCAATTAGGAGGGAACATGCACACCTAGGGCCACGGAAATTAATGCCTGCTGATAAAGTCTTGTGCTGTAGACCAGGAGTAATCAGGAGGGTCTCTGCTTCTGGAGGTCACAGACCTGGGCAGGTAGTGAAACCAGAGATTCATTTCTAGCAGGACGATCATGAGAGGAAGCAGAGAGGTTGTTTGAGGAGTGGATTGTCTGGAAGTAGGCATGGAATGGTGAAAATGAAGTGTCCCCTGCTGCATGACTCCAGTCATGCCCCGGTAAGCAGGAGCCTATAAGTAAGCACCAGGAACCCCACTAAGCAGAAGCAACAATTCAGTCAATGGTCAACCTTTTGAATGTGAAGAACTAACAGTTCTAATGTGTTTAAATTATAAAGAATTACTGTAACACCCTTTTAAAATATTATTTTGCAATCTAGTTCCCTGTGTATAAACTGCATTATGTCCATCCCATACAGGTCAGTGCCATATGGATACTGGTGCTGATACAGAGAAGCTCCAATCAAGTGAAAGACAAGACTGAATGTTTTGTGGAAATAATTCTTACTACTTTGTCTGTTCAATACTCCTGTTAAGTGATTGGTTTTCACTGCATGCAAATAATATCCTTGCAGAACAAGGTCACCAAGATAACAACTGGGAAAAATGTAATTCTAGGAGCTTGAATCTTCCTAATTTTTCCTTTCACAAATTACTGTAATTATTCAATTTGTTGGGCCTCCTAATGATTTTACTATGACAATTCTGCTTTGAAAAAAATATCTGGAAATAATGTAACCAATCTCTCAGTTTCTCCATCATGTCTCTCTGTAGACTGAAAAATTCAAACAGCTTTAATCCATCCAGTCTGACAAACTTCAAAGGTTTGATAAATAGAAAAAAGCCAGCATTACAAATAAGTGGTGGACTGTGTAAGGTGTATTTGGAGGTACTTAAAAGATGTGCAGAGAAGGTGCTCAGGGACATGGTTTAGTGGCGACCTGGCAGTGCTGCATTAATGGCTGGGCTTGATGTTCTCAAAGGTCTCTTCCGATCCAAACAATTCTATGACATATTACTGTTTTGTGAGGGAATGTTAAAGAAAAGCCGTTAGCAATGCATTCAAAATTGAATACAGGCAAGAGGAAGTGGCAGTAGATGGCATTGAAACATGAGCAAATGATCTGGAACCTATGCTCAGGCAGCACCTCACAACCAACTGCATCTCTGCATTATGTGAATTGGGACTGTGGTGTTTCAAAGCAGCTGCATATAATGTTTATTGATCCTGAATAAAAGAACTAACTTCAAAATCCTGCACAAGGATGATTCCAAGACTTAGAGTTAGGGTCCCCATGGTTTGGTCTGGGATCTGGCAATGACTGTGCATTTGGCTTACAGCAATTTTACTTAGACAGCCTCCTAGAAGGGGTGGTGAAGTGTTATTATTGCAAAATGTATTCAATTCCAGGAGCATGTATCATCATTACTTTTTTTACAGACAACATTTTCTTAATGAAGTTTCAATGTAGAGGAGGTATAACAGCTTGTTCACTGAGCCTTTGTGTTCTCATGGCTTGATTTCCTAAAGATGTGTGTCTGACATTCTATAAATGCCCACTGTTGCAACAGCACTGGTTCCTGGAACTTCTCCTCTACACGGGCACTATTTCCCAGCACTTCTCCATACCATCATGCCCCTTCTAGCCTTAAACCCCAGATCAGTTATCTCCACTGTAAAATACTCAGCTCTTTCTATGTCCCAAATTCCCTAATGGCTTTTATTTAGCCCAGCTGCTGGTCAAGGGACAGCATATCCTTACAGGGATGCAGAAACATGGACATGCTCCCTGAGCAGCCAGTGCTCCTGTGCTACTCAGTGGGCCAGCAGAACTGACCACATTCTCCTGCCTTTCCCTCTCTGATAACACTAATAGGATCTCATTCCTCCGTCAACTGCAGCATACAGAAGTGAGTACTTTTGAGAACACTGTTCCTCTGCCTACCTCATCTAGTACCTGTTAATAAGTGTTAATAAGTGGTTAAAAAATGATGCTGCATCATACAGAAACAAAATGTGATACATGGTTTGGGCTTTTCAGTTAAGTAAAATTACCACCTAGCGTTTTTTTCCTCTGTGAGTCTGCACCATTACCAGTCTGTACATGGCTCAAGCAGAGTGGGAGTCAGAGGACTCTTCTCAGCATTTTGAAGGTTGTTCTCTTACAGCAGAGAGATGAAGATGCTACCTGTATCTGATGGATCTACTTGTTTCTGCAGAGGAATGTGAAAGCAGTGATGATATCTGAGGGCTAGATCTTTCTGCCAAGTCATTTCTATTTATTTCTGTCCTCTCTGAAAAAATAGAATATCCCACAGTTACCTAAAAGAGTCCTTATTAGGAAAGATTTTGAAGATGGAAATTACTGTGGAGGCTGAAGGAATTAAAAAAGAACAGCAGGTCAGCAAGGAAGGGAAGACAGGAAATATAAGGCAACTAGCTAGATACAGTGAAATGCCATCCATCTGCCTTCTGTGAATAGGATAATCAAACTGAATTGCAGTCTCAGGTGGTTTTGTCACTTTTCCACCAACATTGAATGCCTTGAAAAACCCATCAGCATATGCCATTAGAAGTAACATGGTGCTGCTTGCTATAAAAAGCTATTAAAAATTATTAATTGTGAAGGAAATGCGGCTCCATCACACAAGCCCATACGTCAAATGAGGTTTACAGCTTCATTAGGACTAAGTAATACTATCAAGAGCAACTTGGTATAATTGACTCCAAACTTTGCCTCTGAGACAGAGCAGACAAATACAAAAGGGCAATTGTGGGCACATATATTTTAACTTGGAGCAGCCTAAGCAGTCAAGTGAATGTACCACAACAGAGATAGAGAATGAGCAGCAACTCAATCAAAACAGTACAAATTATAGTTCCCAAGGTATAAGAAACTGACCTTTTATGTTACCCAGTATCAGGATAAGTACTCTTGTTGTTCTTAGTCCACCTTGACCCTTGCACTTAAACATAAACCCTTTGCTTCTTATCTTCTGGGTTACTTGTAAACAATCAGCCAAAGTTATTTTCCAAATATCTGCAAAAAACCAATCTGAATATTCCCCGAAACTGACGATGAGCCTGACTCCTTCATTCAGTTCCCACCAGGGGTGGGACTTCTCTGTGCAATGTGATAAGGCATCTGCCCACATTCTGCAAGATGCTCACCGACCCTGGGCACTCCGTGCAATCACTGAAACGCAGCGTGTAACAGAACTCTTGCTTTTCCTGGTACATCGTTCTGGCGATCAGTGGGAGCAGGCTTCAGTGGCAAAGGAGTCTCTCTGAAGCCAGAGATACAGACAATTCTGGTACTGCAAGCTGGCCTGCTTGTCAGTAATGTCTGCATCACAGCAGGGTGATATTTTTCTGCCAAAACACCCTTTTAATTCACTGCTCAATTACACTCAATAGTTGAATATTGCCCTTCTTGGGTCACTCATCTTCCAGCTGTTTCTTCATGAGCCCACAGGATTTGCCTGAAGCCAAGAGGATGGTCACGTTGCACTGTGCAGTCCATTTTCTCTGAGGTGACTGCTACCATTAACTTTCTGTTTTGTAGGGGAGCACACCTGCTACAGGCCTTTTATTGTGCAGTCACCTCTGTACCCTGTCAGATGGCTTGTTTACTCACTGCTGCATGAGAACTGTGCCAGGACCTTTGGGTTTTCCTTTTGCACAAAGACCTTGTGGGAGTTTGCAGTTATGGTGACTGTTAACACCTTCAAACACCTGTTTCTCTTGGGACTGCTGCAATATCACTGCAGCTCTATTTTGTAGAACAATTTCTTCATTATTTCCTTTTAAATTGTGGTACTATCAATAAGCCACAGTAAAGTGTCAGAGCCATAAGGAGATGGGTGCTTTACAAATGCAGTAAGAAGACAGTCTATTGTCCAAAGATCTAAACATTTAAATTAATAAAACGTATAAGTAAGAGGAATCATAGAAATTATTTGTTTTTTCAGAGTATTGAGTTAAACTGCCTGTGGAGGACAATCTTCCTGAATCAAAACAGCTTGCTTTAATCCATCCTTCTCGTTGATATGAATACTGAGTGGAGCTGCTGCAGAAGTGAGCCCAGAATATCATGCGCCTTTTTTGCTGCTAAAGAGTTAAGAACATAATTTACATTCAAAAATCTCCCAAGATGGTGTGACAGTGGTTTCCACCTAGTGCTTCACTATAAAGAGGGAGATAGAGAAGGAGGAAAGTAAAGATGCTGGGTTTCATTTCTTGTATTTTTTATACAGAAGTAAATCCAGTAATCCTCCCCCTGAATCATTCCTGATTTATGCTGACGTAAATGAAAGGATTCAGATTCTTCAGTCAATGTGTTTGTTCTTTTAGATACAGGAAAATCTGAAATTCTGAAGTCTGTTATAACATCAAGAATAAGCCACTCGCCAGCTTTACAGTCTCCATTTTATTGCTGCTGTTTATGAAAGATCTCTGATCACAAGGATGTAGATGAGGAAAAGGAATGGTTTTCAAATTCTGTTTTGGTTGCCTGAACTATTTCAGGGTAAAATGAACATTAAATATACTTACAGTGTGCACAGCCCATGTACAGACAGATAGAGCTTATATTCCTGAGTACAAATAATACCTACAAAACCTATCAGGTATGCAACTGAACCAATCATTGCTTGTGCTGTGTATTACTTAATAGGTAGGAAAAAAAGAGAATTTTTTGGAAGAGCCGTTTCACCACTGTGTTCTGCTTGATCATTTCTTACAGCCTTTTCCATTTGGGTTTCCAAACATTTCTCTGGAATAACATGTTTCCTTGAATTCTGCACATCATTTTCTGCTGTGCCTGTGGAGGGCACAGTGGGAGCCAGTCTTTCAGACAGTTCACTTTTCATTTTGTCAGTCGTATCTTTCCAGACATTTTCTGTAATAATAAATAAATAAAATGTTAAGACTGCAGACTCTTAGCAGCAGATAAACATGCGGTCACCACAAATTCACCAAAAAAATCAGTTGAAAATTTTCTGTGGGATGTTACAACCACCATTGGTTAATTCTTTTGCCCTAAAAGTGAAAGGCGCTATGGTGTGGTGTCGGATACCACAACTATTTTGCTGTCAGTAGGAAAAAGATCTTTTTATGGGAATCTTCAGTACTACCAGTCTTCTTGCTGCCAGCTGCTGTGAAACATAAGTAATGTGTTTCTACAGAACTGACAAATAATGGTTTGATCCACCACATTCCAGAAACTATCCATTATCTGCACCCTGTGTACTATCCCCTCATCTTACTTCAGACAGATGATATTAAATATAAAGAAATACCAAACAATTATATAAATGCACTTAGTTCTGCAGGTAGCACATGCTTACGAATATTCTCTTTTTTATTTTCTGGTGTAGAGAAAGAGTCATCACTCAGCTTCCATGAAGTCTGTGTTTTCTGGTTTGCTCTGTATATTTTTGGTTCCTGGATCCACGTGTGCTTCATTGCTTCATCAGGAGTCATGCGTAGGGCAGGTTCCCACCTTAAATCCATGGAAGACAAATAGTTATTCAACTATTTCTAACTGAAAATTAGTGTAAGTCAAAAGATTCAGTATCAACTTCTGAGAGTCAGATCTGAGGAATTTTTTGAAACAAAGGAATTTTAACTGAAAAGAAGAAAAAAATCTTATGTGATCTTCTCCATCCTTCAAAATCTTTCACTGACTGCAGCACTGTCTGCTTTGCTGATCAAACCCTTTGCAGCATCAAACCATTTTTAATATGCAATTCACAGTGTTATTAGAGTAGGGACTCTACTGAATATTTGTTTCAAGTTTTTCACATTCTGTCAATGCGAGCTCCAATAAAAGGAACATAAATGAGACAATGGGTAATTCATTAAAATGTTTTCCCCAAATTAACTGCACCTGAAACCACTGTGAAGGCTTAGTGTAACAAAACTCCTGTGAGATCTTCCTATGGAAATGTAAAGTGATTTTTTTTTTGCAAAATATCTACCTTGACTTTATCCTCTCATAAGTTTCATTTTATCTTCTCATAGGTTTAATTCACTCAGTTCTCACACCCAAATACTCACAAGTACCAAGTATTCTGGCCAAGACCACTTGTGTGTCGACAAAGGTTGTCAGCTACTAAGTCCTCATCACTTCTCTGAAGTTCTTGATCGGTAAGGACGTACTAGACTTTAGACAGATCTTAGAATGGTTTGGGTTGGAAGGGACCTTAAAAATCACCTAGTTCTAACCCCTCTGCCAAGGGCAGGGACACTTCCGACATAGACCAGGTTGAGCAAGAGTCACTTGCTCTTTGGGCATGGTCCTTCAGATCAGAACCTTGCTGACTTCAGCCTCCATAAATGTTAGTAGCAAGGTAGGTACTCATGGTTTGGCTTTCCTTCTACTTTGGAATATGTGTTTGTTTTCTTTTTGGACTAACGGGAAAATGAACAGCATATATGATGTTCTGCAACCTTGTTGCCATGCTGTCACTGTGAGCTTTGAGATTTTTTGCTGCTGGTCATCTGTACAGTGGTCTCACCAGAATGCAGGCTTCCTGGCTATGACACAGGCAACGCGCTCCTCAGTTTTACCAGGAAGGGAGCATTGCCCTTTGTTAGCAATACATACCATTCTTTCAACCCCTGTTCTGCTGTTTTTTCCAGTGTTCAAAACCACCTACATTTCCATTTGTACTGCATTCATATCAATCCCTATTCTCTATACCAGTTGCAGGCTATTTCATTCTGATTGGTCTAACCTCAGTGCTGTCCAGAACTGTACAGAAATAATGGAGGAAAACAAAGAAATTATTGTCACCACAGGAATGAGTGAAATTTTTTTTTCCTGATGTTTTCATTTGCAAAACAGGAGCATAAAAGTTGAACAAAACTATTTGTGACGTCATGGCAAATGTATCAGGCTGCTTTGGACAGACATAGATTGGCAACTGAAGACGATAAAATAGTTCAATTCTTTTTGCCTCAAAAAGATTTTTTCATTTCAAATCTTTATTCATTCCTTTGAAAATTTAAACAATCCCAATACATTACTTTTTTCCTATGTGAACTGAAATGACTTGTTTACAGGGATTTTTTGCTTCACTGAAATTATTTGCTAATTGTTCTGATTCAGCCAGCAAACTGAAATGGATCAATAGCTCATACAGATTTAGCAAACAGAATATTAAAAGCAACCTTCCTGTGAAACAGAAATGGATGATAACACTGGAAAAGGGGGAAACATGACACTGAAAGTGGGAGGCATATGGCGTGTTGGAACTAAAAAGAGTCTAATATCACCCAAGGGAATGTGCACACAGAGAACAAGATCTTTGTGAGCAGATATTCAAAGAAGCAGAACTGTTTTCATACACGTACCATAGTGTATTACCTGATTGTCACTTCCAAAGCCTAGCACAGAAGATATAGTAAAGACATTCAAGATAAATCAGCTCAAAGTATAACTCCCAATGGGGTAAATTGGAAGACTTTCTTCCCCTCAGAGCAGGTGTTAGATTTAGAGTACAAAACCAAACTTTGATCTCCAAATATGCACTGCCTTAAGACAGTGCATTTCCATTATCTATGTTACCTGAATGAACCTTCATATGATAAAACACAAAGGATTTAATACAAAAGCCTCAAAGGGTAAAAAACATTGCTTTTAGAATTTAGTTTCCAGCACCAGAAGAAGATACACTTTTAGATATGATGATGTCAGTTTTCTTTTGTACCTTGGACTAATCCCGTACAGTCTTTCTGTGCCATGATTTATCTCTGCAATAAGCTGTGAATAATAATAACAGTTATCCAAATGCTACCATGTGGAAAAAAACCCAAAACAGAAAGAAGAAATAAATAAAAAACCCCCAACAGATACGAAGATTTTAAAGGCACAAGAGAATGAAAGCAAAGTCAAAAGTAGCCTGCTATGTGTAAGTCAAAGCTATAAACTCACATTAGACATCCTTTCAGAAAGTCCAAGAAACCAGCATCATGAGTTTTCAGCACTGTGCTTAGATCCTTGGAGTCTGGGCATCTCTTTTTTCCCTTGCTGTTAGTTATGGATTTAGGAAAACCTTTGGAATCTTAAAAACATAAAGACATGCTCAAAAAATTACATTTAAAATCCTCCACAAGTATTTAAGACAGTTGCAAAACCAGTACCCATATCCATCCCACTAACTCTGTTTTTTCCCTGTTGGACTGATAGTCTGCCAGCATTGTGGGAAACAATTTGGTTACTACCTAGAGACTGCGTCCTACACTGTGTTTTTTTTGTTCATTTTGTGTAATTTCCAAAATCAAATTATACACAGAGTAATGAACCTAATGTAAATTAGTTCCCAAAGCCCACTTCATTCCTTCTAGTAAAAATATTTTTCAGGCTTAACAGGGCAATGGATATCCCAATCCCTTCCCTATCACCTTGGCAATGAGAGGGCCATAAGGCAGGAGGAGCACAGCACAGGTTAATTTGTAGGCCTCACATTACCCTTCTGCTTCTTCTCAATACCTCTTTCTGAAAGAAGTTTTGTCAGGTAAGAAGTGGCTGAAGTTGTCTGACTCTCCCCTCTTGTGCTACTAACTAGGAATTAACTAGCAGACAAGAATCCAGCAAGGACAACGAGAAGCAGTTACCGAAGAACGTTCGCTTCCTTGATGCAGCCTGGATAAAATCAGCTGGTGGAAGACCCAGTACCTTCAACATAGAAAATGAATTAATGGAGTTACTCCTCATATAATAAACATATGTAACAGTCATCAAGAGAGATGTGGTATTTCACCTCCATTTAAAATGAAGTTGCAAGTCCCAATTTACTGTGAAATGTCTACAAACGATTGCTTCTTGTGCCACTTACTGTGGAAGGAATTAAGGGATTCCTTAGAGCTCTCTGTACACAGAAAATGTGATCTTATAAAGAATGATGCTGGGATCTTCAATACCACAGAAGGCTCTAAGAACAAGCATCTCTGTTAATGATAGCTATTGCAGGAGGCCACATGGAGAAATACTGTCTTTGAAAAATCTTGTACAAGCTAACATGGCACTGGAAGGATCAGAACTTGAGGTTGAATTCAATGTCACGTTGCAGTTTAGTGATTGGTATGGAGCAACTAAGTAAGTTGCTTTTGTGGGTCAGTTTTTCTCCTGTTCTAACATTTGCACTAGGTAGGTGCTCTGAGGTAGGAGATAGCACAGCACATTCCTAAAACTCTTCAAAAAGCATCTACAAAAATGATAGAGCCAAACTCCTTGGTAGGGACAGACAGTATAAGAAGGGGCAACATCAACAAATTGGGACTTGAGAAGTGCAGGGTGACTATTAGGAAAAACTTTTCACCAGGAGAGTAGAGCAGCACTTGAGCAGGTCACCCAACAGGTTTCTACTCAAGACTTTGAGGTTTTCAAGATTTGCTAGACAAAGCCACAGGTGTCTACTCAAATGTTAGCAAAAAATCTCTCACTCAGCAGGAGTCAGACTAAAGACATCAAATTTAACCAATGCATATTTGATTTCTAAGAGAAGAGGAGCCTTTTAAAATTTGTATTACTTTTCCTTCCCTGTAGATACTCTTCTTCTTTTCTAACTACTTCTTACAAATTCTCAACAGATGAAAATATGTTTTGTTCAGAAGCAAGACAGTGAGTGTAAAAAGCAGTTTGGCACATGAAACAGAAATAACAGTTTTGTGTTAGAACCCATCCTCTCAAAGAGCCCTTTGGTTGTAATAAACCTCCCTCTAAAAGGCCAGCCCATAGCCAATTATATTTCATTATCTCTTGAGCTTTCTCTTTGTTGGTGGTGGTGTAGTTTATCAAATGAGTATGCAATTCAAAAGACAATCCCAAAAGTTACCTCCATGATGCAGGCAAGTTGGTCAACTTCATTTTCCCCTGGAAACAGTGGGTAGCCTGTATAAAGCTCAGCTATGATACAGCCTAAGCTCCACATATCAACAGCCATGGCATAAGGATGACCAAGAATCACTTCAGGTGAGCGATAAAACCGGCTCTGAACATAGGTGTACACTATATCAAAACATAAAATCAGACAAGAAGCAAAATATAATAACTGGGAGAGAAATGTGGATTCCAGATTTCACAGAAAAGTGAAATACATATTCAGCCATTATATATCTACTATATCCATGAGCTGACATTAAGGGATTGATCTGAAAGCATTTTCTAATCTCATCCTAAAATCAATGGGTGATATGCTTTCCACTATTTTATCTGGAAATTGTTCTTCAACAAGTTTCACTGAAAGAAATTATTCTACTAATGCTATGATTCAGCTTACTCCATATTCATTTTTCTGTTTGTAGGTCTTCCCCTTGCATCAATCAACAATTCTTCGTTATTACAAGTTTGCACCGTCGGAAATACTGGTTTCATTGACACCTAGGGAACACCTACTGCCTTCTGATTTCCTTATTAATGCATGATAGCCCCACACCAGATGTTAAAAGTTCTCACTCCAAGATTGAGACTCATCAGGGTGAGTAGACTGATTCTTTTACCTGTTGTCATTCAAACAACTGAACACGATTACAGCATACAGGTGCTGTTACCTTCTTATTCCTATCTTTCTGATGGTCACTTTTAAAATATTTCTGCACTTCTTTGCATCCCCACATATTCAACATGTTTCTGGAAGGAAATTGCCCAAAAAGTAGGTGTTGCACCAAATCCGCTCAGCTACAGAGTACCATGACGGCAAATCCAACTGTGTAATTGTTCTCTGCTTTTCATCATTCTTGTCACAAATAAATACCTGACTTTTTGTTTTCTACTCTGTAATCCTGCACCATTTTGAGGGATGTAGCAATTCTTGTTTTAGCTGGCATTTTCCTCCATCATGTTCCATCTTTCTTTTAACTTGTTCTGTGTTTTGTTACCTCCACAAATATTTCAGGCTGCATCTTGGATTACATTCTACTCAAACATGGGCAAACCTGAAATAATTACACACTCCTACAAAACAGGGACATAAATTGAATGGTCTAAATCCGAAGATACGGATGAACAGTTTTGGCTCAGCTTATCTATCAATCTTTTACAGGAAAAATATGAGGTATTTAAGGTTACCTTTATTTTTTGAAGTTAAGGCAGTACAGATTTCTTTATTGGGTTTTGGGTTTTTGTTGTGGTATTCAGTGTTTTTAACAAATGATGTTTGCATTTCTGATTGTGATTATCGTTCTTGCTTTACAAGATTGCCTATTAATGTTAAGATTTATTATTAGGTGAATTTTTTACATATATTTATTGCTTACAAATTTTGTCCTTTTATCTCCTGCACATTCTACATAAATCTTGGACAGAAAAAAAAACCCAAAACCTGAACTTAGGCTTTCTAAACTAAAAACATAGTTTCCATTCCCCCCATTGTATTTATCCAAAAAAGTACCAATTACAATTTAACTGTTCCACTGAGAGAGACTGTCTGGACCTGATAAATTCCTTGGTGAGTATTGGGATTATCCTCATAGGCCTCTCTCTTGCAAATGCAATTCTGATTTCAAGAAGAGTAGGGGAGCTGATCAGGCTTGGGACAAAGAAAAAGCATGGTAATAGCTTACTTGCCCCCTACCAGTATCTGTTCCACAACCAGTGGCTGAACAGTTCATCAGATTCTAATTAGGGGCATAGGTCACTATATTGGCTTAATCAAACAATAGGTTTTCCACATTGTTTAAAATTAAGAAAGCTTATTAAGAAAATTACATCAACTTGACTTTTCTGCAAACCTCTTTGGTGTTCATAGCAGCTTGATCCAAAATCAATAACTTTAACTGAACCTTGGCCTTTGTGGTATAGTAATATGTTCTCCTAAAGAAAAAAAAAAAAAGAAATCACAAGGGAAAAAGGGTTTTAACACCACATTAGATTGGATTGGAAAATAAGCAATGCATAACACATTGGATTTAGACCCACAATAAAAAAGCTTCAAACTACAATTTCCTTGGGAATGCATTTGCTAACATGAGTAGGCAACCAATGATGTGTAATTAACCGAAGCACAGGGAAGATTTGTAAAGGTACCCGGTTTGAAGGTTAACTAGACAGGAATGCTGATCCCTCACATACAATCCAAGCCAGGACGCTGTGCAGTGTGTGGTGCTATCAAGGTACCAGCCAGTGAGAATGTTTGCTGTGCAAGCAGAGGGAGTTCCTCGAAACTCGTTGTTAATCTAGTAAAAGGCAAACTGCACCCGGTTGCATACTACGCTAAATTAACCAGAATCATCCTTTAGCAACCGCAGAAAGCTCTTGCCCCATCATACTTCACAGTTCTTCCCTCCATTGCTTTCCACTTTTCCCAGACTCTCTGTAGGCATGCCTCTCTTCACCTCAGAGAAGGTAGTGATGGCCAGAAATGGTAGTGTCCTATGGGTGCAGGTGCACCCAAAGTGCTGCGCCTATGCTGGGTGCAGACGGGCACGGCACTGCGTGCCTGCAATTACAACTTGAGAAGTGATTCTTAAACAGCTAGCTCAGGGATATTTGCACAGATGAGTAAACATAGCCTATTATCTCTCTTCTGTAGAGTTGAATTTTATCCTCATTAAAAAAAAAAAAAATCTATCTAAATCAAGGATTTCCTTTGATTGCCTTTCTGATCATAGAGCGTTCTCCACTTCTCAGCAGAGAGATGGCTACCTTTATTAACCAGTTTTAAGGTGATTACACGTCAAAGCTTTGAAGGACTGAGCAATTCCCAGGTTGATGTCAAATAATGACAAAGTAGTTTCTTGGATAATTAGCGGACTAATAAGGAAATACTGTGCATGACAGGAGCGAGAAGCTGCTGCTGCTGAAAGTCAAGGCAAGGACTGACTTCTACTATCCAGCTGCTCTTGGTTTGGTTATGGAAAGAAATGTCCTCTGAAGCTCGCTTTCCCTTCGTGCTTATTCTGATACTGAATCTCTCAAAATACAAGGGAGCTGTTTAACTGCAAAACCATATCTGGGGACAGTGATTACCTAGCATTATGTCTAGAAAAACTCCATGCTCTACCTTACGTTGAGAAATATCATAGGAGGCAGATGGAATAATAGATGCGAGTTTCAGGCAACATAAATTAAATTCACAAAACTGTACAATTGTAGAATGAGACCAAAATTCTCTTTTAGTTAACTCACTAAATGTTCACTAGTACATTCCTCTGTATGTAAATACAGACTACACTCATTCATCTTGCCATTCTCATTCCTCGTCAGTGGCTGCCTGGAAACACATTGCCTGCTGGGCTCATTGTTTCTGATTAAGATATTCTGGTTATTTTACAAGCCTCACTTCTCACTGCAAATTGGTCTGGCAAAGATATTGGCAAGACAGTGGGCACAGACAGTATGCAACTCTTCAGACTTCGGAGTCAAGATATATTAAGCAAAGTGAGAGCAGAATGTTATCCCTAGCACTTTTACTTGAGACATGATTTATTTAGGCATTTATTGGTTCATATGCAGTTTTGAAAAAGAAGTCAAGAGAAATATTCATCTGAAATGAAAATAGAATTAAAATACTTCTGAAATCTTAGAAATTTCTAAAAATTTAAGGCTGGAGCTTAAGGAGAACAGAAATGTTTCACCTAGCATGAAATCTTAGCAGATATAGCAGCAGGAATTGGATCACCGATGTTCCTCAAGAAACAGGCGAGTACCCTAAATATTGTCCTGTAGAATTGCTTTGTCATTAACTAAATGTCTTGGTTTCAGCTGGCTATTTAATTTTATAGTTATGCATATGAAATTAAATAGGCTTAACAGGGTAACCTGAAACAGGCTGCCTTGTGAATATCTCCTTGCATTATAATGTCCCTCATACTGAAATATTTAATTTCACAATACTTTTTTATTCCTCTAAGCAAAAAGTCACTACCTGAATTTGATTCATATTTGCATGCACTTTGGCAACCAGATAATCTCTCATAATACTGCAGTGGATTAATTGAATCAAGGGAAAGAATCGCTTGACTCTAGTACTAACACAGCCTGAAATGAACTATAGCTTCTTTACAAATACCCTACTGGGTTTTAAGGATTCTTCTGATAATTTCTCTTGATCAATAAAAATTAAGATGAAGCTAATGTATTCTGTACAGAATAACAGGTTATGAAACGACTGTACTTACAGGCTTCAGATCACAGTGAATGATTCTTTCCTGGTAGAGCACTTGTAAACATCTCAGCACACACTGAGTGAAGTGTCGGATTAAAGACAAACTGAAACCTTGGAAATTGTTCTTTTTGATCAACTCATACAAATTTATTCTGCGGGTGTTGTGGGGGTGGAAGAAGAAGACAAAGCAGAAAAGAGATTAGGGAACTTATTTTTAAAGGCATTTCTATTTCACGGTGTATTAAAAGAGCCTGTCTTCATACATGGGTGAGGACTCATGCAGAAGAAAATGACTTAGCTGTTTTCCTCCTTGAGAATGCTGTTCTGCATGTAATATACACAAATGTCTCCCTGAACCTCCAGATCTAAAGAAGCCATATGTCAGTGGACTTGCTTGCTTGCTAAACAGTGTGATGTTATGCAGCTGTGCATAACGTGTAACGTTAAGAGCTACAAATTCTTCCAAAGATGAGATAAAAATCAAAGCTTGTAAGGCACAAGATGTACAATGTTCTTTGAGGTTTCTGTAAAGGAAAATATACTTTACCCCAGCAGTTCAAAGGAAATACAGAAGTGATTGCGGAAGTAGAAGTATTCCTTCATGTGGATGATATTGTGAGTATCATCTTTGTCCTTCTTCAGGAGAGCATCAAGGATCTTCACTTCTACTAAAGCCTGGCTGTGAAATCTGAAGTATCACATGACACAGGAATGATAACATTAACTCAGTTTAGCGTTTGTGAAAATAAAAATGCTACAAGCACCACAATCTTAATGTAAACTCAACACATGGGCCAACAATTAAAAATTTACCATTCACCCCTGTTAACTACTGTAACATTGTTTCTTTATTGTTGTTTCCTAGTCTAAATATACTGATCTTACATAACACTTAAAAGTAGTTATTTTGACTTGTCTGAAAAAATGTTTTAATGAAAAAGTTCCAAATGAGCATCCAGAGTACAATCCTACTGCTTTTGAAATCCGTAAGAATGATTCTGTTTACTCAAACAGGGGCCATATTTAACACCTGTCACAGTAAGACAGCCAGTTTTGAAGAGCATCTTTCCATTTAGTGTTCACTGAGGGGGAAAACTGGACAGCTAAAACCCTGTTGCTGGAATCAACAGCATCATTCTCATCTAATTCGTTGACTCTTGTTCAAGCTTACTCAACTGAAAATTTGTAACCAGTTGCATAACAAAAAGATGTTCCTTAGGACTGTAGCATAGAATTTTTCATGTTAACATGAGTGACTGGAGCCTCTCAGCATATTCTTGTGGTTTTGGAGTCTTGGGGAGGAATGTAGGCTCTCAGCTCTCAGTCATGCAGGGCTGGTTACCTGGGCTGTGTATTAACTGTGTCACAGATAGAGAGAGCTCCTTGTAAGTCTGCAAAAGCTGTTTTTTGCTTCCATAGACCATGTCTCCACTGGGTCCAGGCCACTTCAGAGTCCCTGGCATAACCTTTGCTCATTCTGTTCTCACTGTCTTTAATGAAAGCCTGATGTACAGAGAGTTTGATTTTGCTTTGTTCACATTATCTCAGATTGTCACTGCCCATATAACAAAGACTTGATTGTATTGGTTTGAAGTCAGAGGTCTCACCTTTTCTTATTCCTTATTATTTTCAATGCCACTAATTCATTGGTTTTATGATCCAAGCATTTAGCCACCTGCCCAAATGACCCTTTTCCAATGACCTCCAACACTTCATATCGGTATGCAATATGGTCATGTAAAACCTTCAAGAGAGAACAAATATTTCAGATTCAAGTAGTACAACAAAGATGAAGCTTTAAAGTAGTTCACATATCTGTGACTTTACTGTCTATGGAAGACACTGGACTGGTAGCAAATAAAGTCTATACTAAACAAGGGTGACAGAGAAATAGCAAGTGCATGCTTCTTTAATCCACCTACCTTGCATCAATCCTGAATGAGGTGCAAAGTGGGTCTCTCTTTAGGATTATCATCTGAGCTTTAAAGTGATTGGTACTGATGTTTGCACTATGTGAATATTCATCTTCTAGAAACAACATTTATCTCACATAGATAATTTAAGAGTTGGCAGACGGTCACTACAAACTTATTGAGCTGAAAATGAATGCCGCAATTTTTCCACTTACCTTTAAGTAAGAACCATGCTCATCATCGTAACAATTATTATTCTGGTTTTCAGGCAAACCTTCAATTTTTTTAGCTTCCAGCCCAAGAAACCATAGCTCTGTATAATTGAAAATTTCTTTTTGCTCGTAGACTGTTAACTGGTTTCTAAAATATTTCAAGGCTTCTAAATCAGAAGACAAGAATATAAAACCAAAAAATCAGTAAAATGTCAGAAACCTGATGGCAAATTGCTTTTCCAATGGAACACTTTACAGTAAAGCATGCCGCTTTGAGCAGGAGACTGAGTAGCTGACTCTTAGAGGCCCCTTCCAACCAACATTGCTATGATTCTACAATGTTGACATTTTGCACAAATTTATTTTTTCTTTTTCTGACTGAGAATATATTATGTTCAACAAAGCATTCATCACCTGTCAGCAAGACTTTTAAGAGAGTTTAAAAGAAAAAATCTTTAAAGAAAAAAGCTTTTAAAAAAATCATATAAAGAAGGATTTGATTCTAAGCAAAGTTATGCACCTAGACGTTTTTGAAAATCGATCTGTTGTCTATCTGCTTCAGCAAGCTTCATGGCTTACATTAAAAGAAATTGTATCTTTTTATTGGTTTAATTGTCATATTTATAAAGTGGCAATAAGCTTTAGTTAACCAAAGTTTTTAAGTACTTGTTTTTCTGATAGAAAATGTCATGTTCAGATGCATGATGTTAGGAATTAAATAGGGCCTAAATCTACTATTCTCCTAGTTCTGATTCTTCCTGCATAGAAATATTTCAGCTACCCTAACACCTCCACTTATATCATTTAAATCTAGATAAATAATCATATGGTAGCATCACAAATCAACGTGTTCTCTAGGCATGCATGTGGGTGTTTTGTTAAACAGTAGCAGATCTTAAACCACTAATGCAGGGATGCTAAACCATTTCAAAGCAAAAGGCCACTACTTTTGTTTTTTAATCCTAGATTCCTTCTAAAAATAAATTAACTCTGCCAGAAACTTTCTGGACCTGAGAACTCCCAAAATGCAATTTAGCCCACATAGATAAAATCTGACACAGCTGCAAGCAAGTGAGAAAAATGTTTTATCACTATAATAGAATATTACTGTCACCTACATGATCTGTCATAAGTCTTAGACAACTATACATTCTTTTGTATAATGCATACTTCTGTCATTTATAAATTTATGCTAGTCTATTCATTCTATTGTGTACATCCCCAAGTAGCATTTTCAGAAATCACTGAGCCCATCTACATTCTTGTCCTCCAACGTGTTTGTTAAATATTGCAGTGACCATTTAGCACAAGACCTCTGGTCACTGGGTATCCTGACTGTGTACACTCCTGCAGGCATTTGCAACTCCAATCTTTTTAGTATGGTCTGTTATATTCTACCTGAAGCTGTCATAGGCAGTTTGACACTGATGCTGGTGCTTTCCAGTTCTGATGGTTTTGTCTGGGCTCTGGTATCACTTTCAGGAAGACAGTCTGGAAGGTTAAATTGGGAAAAACTGCCTTGAGTTCCATTTTCCTGCCACATTAAAAAAAAAAAAAAAGTGAATTTTGTTTCCAGATATTTTCATGAACATTCAGCTGATCTGCAGTTATATACATAGATATAAAAATATATTTTAAAATGCTACATTCCCAAAGACAAAGCTGAAAGATATTTATTTTGGATTTTCTGAGTGATCTCTACATTAATTTTGTGCTGAGACAGAACAAGCATGCTCGGGGACTAGAATGCCCAACTAACAGAGAGAGCAAATTCTGCCAACAGCACTGGAGGCTATTGGACCATGGAAAGATGAATCTGTAAATAAGAGAAGTTCATCTTCCAGATTCATTCAGTAAATGGACTGTTACTTTCTGTAAATGCTACAAACTTCCATGGTTTCATTAAGTTGCAGTAACGCACATGAGCTAGTACAAAGGACAGGCATGCTAGAGTTGTGCTAGAATCCTTAAGATTGCTTGTGCAGAACTGCAGGGACACCAGCCTGGATCTCCACACATACACATTTATAACAGAAACATCAAGATTGGTATGCATGGGAAAGGAATAGGACTGTGCGGCTGCAGAAGCACTAGAAGGAAGAAATTGCAATAGAAAGGATACACAGATGTCACCTATATCAGTAGGTGATCAAGATCCTAGCACATGCAGGTTCTCAGGGCACTCAGAATGGAAAACAAAGGACAGGCTACACAATCAAGCCATGAAGAAATGATGGAGGGTTGGAGATATGAGGGCACCAGACAAGGAGACAGAAGACAGTGTGCTCTGGGATAGGGATGGAGCGTGAGAGAACCCAGGCCATTTTCTTAATGCCTTCATTGAGGGGAAAAGATTGCTGGAGATGACGCATCCAGTGGATCAATACATGGCTGAAGCTACAGAGGGGTCTATGGCTTCTGTGAACATAAGATGAACAAGGACTGCTGACTAGAAACAGGATCCATCTGATGAAGCAGGGCAAGAGTTTCTGCAAAGAGTTTTGCTAACCTAGTAAACTGGGGCTTAATTAAGGACAGCAGGGGAGAGTCATTATAACATAAAGGCCTTGATACGGGGTAATTCAGTCACCACAGTATCTGCTGAAGTGACAAAAGCTTTCTGGAAGATTTCTGGGCTGTGGTCTTAATGCATATAATCTGGGTTGCGTTGCTGGACCTGTTACTCACATGCAAGGAACAAGTGGTTGAGGATGTTAAAGGTCAAGGAAAGGGCAACTTTGGCAGCAGTGACCATGTGACTGCAGAGTTTAAAATACTCACAGAAGTGAGACGTGCAGAACTACAAACCCTGATATTCAGGAAAGCACCTTTTGGCTTTTTCAGGGATCTTCTCATGATAAACCCATGGAAGATTGCCCTGGAGGGCAGAGGAAATCAGGAGAGCTCATTGATCTTCAAAGTTAATCTCCTTAAAGCACAAGAATAGTCAATTCTAACATGCAGAAACTTGAGCAAACGTTGCTGAAGGCAAGCATGGATGAAAAGGGAACTTCTGGCCAGGCACGAAGACAGTAAGGAGCACAAAAAAGTTAGAAGCAGGGATGGATTCTCTGGGCTACATGCAAGAGACTCTACCTGAACATGCAGGCATGTCTGGGAAAGCCAAAGCTCAGCTGGAATTGCAGCTAGCAAGAAATGTGAAAGTCAGTAATAACAGTTTCTATAAGTACATTAACAGCAAAAAAGGAAGGCTCATGGAAATGTGAATCCGTTGCCCAGTGAAATTTGGGACCTAGTGACAAAGGATGTGGAAGAGACCAAGACACTCAATGCTTTTCATTGGTAAGTTTTCCCTGAGGCCTCCCAAGTCCTTGAGTCTAGGAGTAGTGTTTGTGTAAAGAAGCATTACCTGCAGTAGGGGAAGATAATTAGGGACCATTTGAGTATGTGGACATAGCTAAGTCTGAAGGATCAGATGGGATGCACTTGTGTGTGGAAGGAGCTGACCAGAGTCATTGCAAGGCAGGTCTCTGTCATCCTTGATGGCAATCAGGGGCAGTTCCTGATCATTTGCAAAAGGCAAACATCACACCTGCCTCCAGAAAGGGCAAGAAGAAGGCTGCAAGGAACTGCGGGCTGGTCAGCCTTACCTCAGTCCCTGGGAGGGCTATGGACCAGTTCCTTCTGGAAATCATTTCCAACCAAATGAAAGATAAGAAGTTGATTTGGAACAGCCAGTATGGATTTGCCAGCATAAGTTGTGAGCAAATGGTGTCTGAACAACTTGATTGCTGTCTCTGACGAGGTGATTCGCTTGACCAGTGAGAGAAAAGCACCTGACATTGTATACTTTGACTTCAACAGGGCCTGTGACACTGTCTCCCACTGTATGCCTGAAGACCAAAGAGTGGGATATAGACTGGATAAATGGATCATAATGTAAGTGGAAAATCAGCTGGATGGTCAGGTTCCAAGGACTGTGTAGTTCCTAGGACCAGTAGCAACTGGTTAATAGTGACATTCCTAAGGGATCAATACTAAGGCCAGTACAGTTTAGTGTCTTTAATAATGACCTGGACAATGGATGAGTTCAGCTTCTCAAATCTGCAGACAATAGCAGGGCCGCTATCCAAAGGGACTTCAACAGGCTAGAAAAATGGGCTACAGGTATCTTCTAAAGTTGAACGAAGACAAATGCTAAGTTGTGCACCTGGAACAACATATGCCCATGCAACAGGACAGGCTAGGGGACAACTGAAAGGATGCAGCTCTGCAGGGAAGGGCCTGAAAACAACCTGAACATGAGGTAGCAGCACACCCTTGTAGCAAACAAGGCCAAACTCATCCTGGATTCTATTAGCAAGAGGATAACCAGCAGAGTAGGAAAAACAATCTCCCCCTCTATTCAGCATTTCTGAGACCATGCTGGAAGTACTGTGCCTAGTCTGAGGTTTCCCAGTACAAGAGAGACATTGACCAACTGGAATGAATTCAAGGGAGAGGTCAGGGGATGGTCAGGAGGCTGGAGCACATGATGTATGAGAAGAGGCTGCAGGAAATACATTTGTTCATCCTGCAGAATAGGAAGCTTCAAGAGTGATCTTACTGCCGTCTAGTTACTTGACAGATTGGTATAGAGCAAGCAATGCCAGACTCTTCTCAGAGGTGCATAGTTCTAGGACAAGATGGGAATGTGGCTAATGGCTACAAGCTGCAACATCAGATATGTTGATTAGATATTAGAA
Source organism: Coracias cyanogaster (assembly GCA_033124195.1). Lineage (NCBI taxonomy): Eukaryota > Metazoa > Chordata > Aves > Coraciiformes > Coraciidae > Coracias > Coracias cyanogaster. The sequence goes on from JAVSBS010016143.1 coordinate 52,196, forward strand.
GAAACATTTTTTACCATGAAAGTGGTTCACTATTGCAACAAGTTGCTCTAAGCAGCTGTGGACTCTCCAGCCTTTGAGATATTCAGAATCTAGCTGGACAAGGTCCTGAGCAACCTGCTCCAAGTTTGCTTTGCTTATAGTTAGAGGTTGGGCTGGATGTCTTCCAGAAGTCCCTTCAAACCTAAATTATTCCTTACTTTGTAAGTTCTCATCCCTGTGAAAGTCCTGATGACTCACAGCAGTGTGACAGGATGGAGACGCAAAAGATCAGTCTCTGTCAGTGTCAGAAGGGTACAAAAGCCATATTCAATAACCATCACATGGCTGACAAGAGAAGAAAAACCCAGGCAACGTGATATCGACTAAGCAGTGGGCAATCCTAGTCCACTATGTCCTTGCAAGAAGTCCTAGTTGGTATCACTTGAATACACGCATCTTGGTGCTTGTGAATTATGGGTTAAGAATATGTTAGTACGAGTGAAACCAGATTTGTTTTAAAATGAAATGATCTTCCCATATTTGCCTCTAACCTGGCTACACTTTTTACAGTATTAATTGCTACAAAAGCAGGGCAACCAGGTATGAGGGTCACCACTTGACCAGCTCAAGTACAGGGCCGTGTTGACACACAGGCCGGTCCTACTGCTGAGCCCCAGTTTGAGAATTCCACTCTGCCCATTCCAATGCACACTCCTTCAATTCAGCAATGCTGTGTTATTTCTAAGGAAGGGTAAACCAAGGAAGTCTCCAAAACAGACAGCACATAACCATGCTTTCTAGCTTGAAACATTTGTTGTCCCCTGACATTTCTAAGACAAACATAAGGCTTTCTTATTGGTGTTTACACAGATTCCTATATAAGTCTATAACTCTATAAATTCCATTAAAAAAAATTAAAAAACCACCTCTGTAGAATGCTTGCTCCAATCTTTTCACAGAAAATAAAATGGAAGGATTTTTTTTTTCAGATGCAAAACTTAATCATTGGCTTTTGTAGAAGCTGAGTGCAGGCTTGACTTATGAAGGCTATGGAATTAAGCTTCAAAGAAAATTTAAATTATTTTGGAGATGAACCCATTCCACCTCATCATTCATGCTATTTTTCATCTTGTAGCTTCACCCAATAATACACACCCTCTAACCAAATTAAATCATTTGTAGTAGTAGCAAGCTGGCAATTTCAGCTTAAAGTATTTGAAAAGACTCTTGATTTCCCAAACAAAATGCTTTATGTGGGGACTTTCAGTGCAAGATATCTGAAAAGACTTCATGTCAGAGCCCTATAGAACCTGTCAGATCTCTCAATAAAGAGACTCCATTGAAGAAGAAGAAAGCTGAAGAAGAGAGTGATCAGAGTAGTGGTGCTGAGTAGTGCAAGGTCCCTGATTTGTTGGGGAAAGGAGCAGCAAAGGAAGAGTACAGAGAGATGACGGACACAGGATTTGTGGGAAAATGAGAAAGAAGGAATGCCAAAAGTGAAGATAACTTTAAAAACTTCTTGATATGTAAGGTGTTGTCGCGGTCCGGGTGTCAGCGTCCACAGGTTCACCACAGGTGTCCATTAAAATATCTGGAGATTTATACAACTATGCTGGAACATAATCTGTCTATTTGACTGTTTATAGTTCTTCCTTTTTTTTTTTTCCCACTCTCTTTAACTATAGCTGAAAACAGAAACCGATGCAAATGCTGATACTAAATTATTTCCCTCTTCCCACACACAAACATACTTGTGACACTTTTCCACTGTCACTCTCTTAGCAGTATTTAGAGAGAAGCTAATTAACTAGGCAAACTCAAGATGTCTAAGCGCTTTATAACTCACCTGAAGAGAGGGGAGGATATTCTGCAAGCTATTATTTGTTATCTGAGGCAGGCTGCTTTCAAGGGGGGGAGGGTTTGCGGTGTCTGCAACCAAACCATGCTTTGCTTGACCTTCCAGGTGTGGGAGGGAAAGAACACCACGACTGACTTTCTAAATAGAAAGCATAAGTAAATATTACATAATGACGTAGCAAGCAATTCTCTGTGACACTTTCGAAAAACAGAGGGATTTGAAACCTTGGGAAATGCACTTGTGACACCTAATGGTGAAGGGGAAGGGAGCAGATACTCTCCGGCAGCTCCCAGCTGTACTAATTCTCAGATTCAGGAGGAGTGTGTCCAGGCAATCGGGAAGCCTGGCACATTTTAGGGCATGGAAGTTTCCCCACCAGAACACCTCCATCCGGCATCAGAGCAGTAACTGCTTCAGCTGGAAAAGGTAGTTGTGCTTGGAAACCAAACAGCCACTCCAGGCAATAGGAGTCCTCTGAGTGCAAAAATGAAGTACATGTAGGGTAATAAGCAGGCATGAATTGTAAATGGCAGGCAACATCATTAGCTATTCCCAGTGGTATAAGAGAAATTGGGACTGGATTGCTGCCAAACACCAGGGGTGGGGACAGTGAGAGGGTCTTCCCTGCACTGGTTTCTCCATATTTCCTTCTCCCTCGTTTCCCATGGAGTTCACTTTGACTAGGCCCCTTTGTTGCACTCCTTGTTAGTGAGGAAAAGGCAAGCTCTGTGCAAACTTTACTGGAAAATATATGCTTATGCTCCTTTGAAATCTCCAGGATAATTAGTCCTTCCTCTACATTTCTCCCATTTATTATTTGCAAAACATTTCTATATCACTCATTCTTTAAAGTCAGTCATTTAAGGATGCAGCTTTATGAATGTTAGGACCTCTGTTCTTGGGTATCTAAAGTGAGAGAAATCACACTCTTAGCAGTGAAGAAAATTCTCGAGGTAGATTATTGTTTTGGCAAATAGTAAAAAAAGTTCTGAAATAGATCAACTGTGCATTATCAAATTCAGAACAAGGTCCAGGGAGTTAAGGCTACAAGACCTATAAGCCTGTGAAATTTTTGTCATCAAGGAAGGATAGAAACCTATTTGTCAAGCTTTTGACAACAAAGGAGAGGTTTGATATTTTCTCAAAAAGCAAAGAAACAAAGCTCTCAATCCAACCAACTTGAACGTATGTTTTCTTTTCCAGTACTATGGAAAAGTCTTCAAAAACTTAGAACTGAGACTCCAGTGGACTTTTCATGAAAGCTTCAAGAAACAAAAGTGGCTAGGCAGAAGAAATGCCTCAAATGCTACTGAACAGCTAGCAGAACCAAAATACTCGCAAACACTTGGGAGACTCATATAGCTACAGGGGAAAGGGAAGAGGACAGGGAATAAAGGGCTTCTCTCTGCTCAGATTCATTTATTATAACGGGTCTCTTAGAAAACAAACATTCAGATTTAAAGTCAGCTGAAAAGCCACATACCTGATGGAAGACTCTGTTAGATCCCAGATGATCCCTCTCTTGAACAGTCAGTTGAGACTGAGAAAATGCATCCACATGGGAAGACTGCAAACAGGAAATGATACTTTAAGAAAAATAATTCTGCAAAAGAAACCCTGAAGTCTCTGTATGGTTTCAGTGTTTCTTCCCTTTGTGGCAATGTCTGTGCCAACGCAGTGTATGAGAGAGGACCACAAAAGCTGCTGAAAACACGCTATGCTCTAGCAATTCCTCTCCCAGTTGGACAGCTGTTTTGTGGGCAGGTGCAGAGACAGCTTGCTTTGCCTATTATGCCTCTCAGCATGCTTGATACGCCCATGTGGTCAGAGGAGGGGAAGGGGGGGGCCTTTGCTGTCCCTAAATATGTGCTCAAAAACCCATAGTGAGTCTGCTAGGAAGGACAGCTTTAAACTGCCTCACAAGGTAGATTGTGAGCTCCTCCATTGTTAACAGCAGCATTAAACTGATTCAACTTGTGGTACAGATTTCATAGAAACACAAATCAGTGTTTAAATTTGCTGAAAAAAATCCACCGGTTCCAATGGACAGATAATATTAGCAAAAAAAATAAAAAAGAAACATGGGGAAAGTGCTCAGCAGGTCATCATTTTTAAGATTTTGCTGGCACTTTCAGCAGGTTTTTTATAAAGATAAACATGATAAGTAGCATTGTCCATTTCTGTGCAATAACAGACTGCAGTGAGTTGCAGAAATCTTTATAATAATTTGGATACTGAAAACTATGTGTCTAAAGGAGCTTGGAGCTCTGCTCTGTAGGCTAGAGTGGACCCCACTAGGTTTGGTCAATAGTGCTCCCTTATCCGTGAGCTCTGAGAAACAATATTGTTCCATTCATAGTAAAAAAAAAAAAAAAAAAAAAAAATCGCATCTTTATCCAAGTGCATGCATCAGTTCTGCTACTGAAGATCTGAGTCATTGAATAGCCATATTTTCTCTAGAAACAGAAGAACTTGGAGTGGGGAACTTTAATTTAGGTTTTCAAAATACAAATTTGAAGCCAAAATTGTCTTACAGATGTGAGCTGCAGATTAAAAATGCTTGAAAAAAGCAGCAAGGTATTCTTTATCCGTCCTGCAGGGTTTCCATGACTGTCAAACAGTCTTACATGGATAGAGCATCTGCTGATGATAAATTCTTTGCTCTTTGCAATGACTTTTAGCCTATCCAGTGTCAGTATCAGTGCCAGGAGATCACCTTTTAAACGCCTTTGTCATAGACTTCAGTTAGTCCACATGAAAATAAGTGTACTAGAGGAGCATGCTTAATGAGTTCTGTACTAGCTAGTGCCATAAAACATCTGCCATGATGCAGCCTAGCTGCACTGAAATCATAGAATCATTAAGGTTGGAAAAGACCTCTAAGATCATCAAGCCCAACCATCATCCCAACACTACCATGACCACTCAACCATGTTCCGCAGTGGCACATCTACACATTTTTTTAAACACCTCCAGGGATGGTGACTCCACCACTTCCCTGGGAGGCCTGTTCCAATGCTTGAACAGAAGAGCCTCTGAGCCTGACAGAAGGGACAATCCAGATAAGACTGCTGCATCTCTGCCAGTAGACTGCAAATATATATATACATACACAGGAGCTGTGGTGAGTGAGGGACACTTGTGTACAAACGGATCTATGGACATATATAGTGACCTCAATATATCCAGGGCACATTGGCATCACAACAAAGGTGCAGAGTAAGCTAAAGATACATGTACAATGGCTCTGACACATCCTGCTCGGTAAGTATGGAATAGGTGCTCAGAGAGACTGTGGGATCTCCATCCTTGCAGATGAGATTAGAGACCTCTAGAAGATACTTGTAAAGTAAATATGGAGAGAAAACTCTATGTACAAATCTACCTGATTACATGAAAGAAATGCTGCCCATTGACATGCACGTTCAACTGCCTCACCATCAGCCATGAAGACAACTCTAAAGGTGGGCAGACCAACTAGAAACTGCCCTTGGGCAACTGTGCTGTTAGTGTCCATGACAGGTGTTTTCTCTTCCTTTTCATTTGAAGAGTTTGTAGAAAACCCCCACAAATAAATAAATTCTTGTGCAAGCTTAAAGAGTAAACTTCACATTCAGAACAAGCTGAGAACAACAGCTCTGAGTTTATCCTTATTATGCTAATTGGGTACAGTTTGAGAGGAAAGGTAATAGATATCTGGGGAGTAGAGGAGTTTATTAGAAAAAGGTACTAAGACCTGTCTTCACAGGATATAGTAATTCCCATCTTTGGAACTGGAGATCAACTGGCCAGGGATAACAGATTATGTGCTGTAAATCCCAAACATCCCCAGAGCCACCACAACAGGTGTCCCCAGAAGAGAACCCCTGGATTACTGCATCCTACATATCAATGTCCTGGAGCATTATATACCTTGCCCAGTGCATCAAACATCCTTGTGGTCACTATCCTTCAGTGTGAATTTGCTTTGATAATCTATGGGAAAACCCAGTGCCAGAGTACTTTTACAGACAACCAGTTCACATGCAAACTACATATCCTGCATTTCAGAAGAGAATCGTATTTGTTATGAAGGTGAGTTTGGGATCTATACTCATAACTCTAATAGATATATCAGCCCAGCTCTTAATAAGACTATTAATTTTAGTGCAAGTTAAACTTTTTCCACACTTATCTATACTTTACTCCCAGCTAGCTTAATTTTTATGTTTCTGGAACTGACTAAAACATTACACTCTATTTAAAGACAGAAAAGCACCAAGGGGTTAAGAAACTAACTACAAGTCAATATAAAGCCAGGATTTTAGAGAGAAACAGTTGTCACTGAAAACCAAAGAAAGAGTAGACTTCACATACCTGTACAGACTGCAGTCTTCACTCCAAAACGGCATTTTATTTCTTAGCAATACTTTTAAAAGGCTTTGCAATGATGTCTGTATTACTAAATATAAATTTCAAAATATATTGTATTTACTAATAGAGCATGAACACAATGCTCTACTAACAGAGAATTCACAAAATGTCTTTAAAACTCAGCAAGAGCTAAGGAAGCAGGTGCATGAGCTCCAAGATGTGCTGCCAGCATTTGGAATCCATTTAATTTCCATTCACTGGGGAAAGATTGACAAGATTTTGAGATGGACATTTCTCCTTTTACAGTGCAAAAGCAGTCCATCAGCCCAAGGCCATGCCTTTTTTTAATCATGGAATTTTTTTATTCTCTTTGTCTCTCTCAAAACCTACATAACTAAGGTTGTATATTTCTTCAGTGCTCTTTGGGCAATTTATTCAAAGCAACTCAAAATCAGTAACTGATCTACCCTCATACTATATCCCCAAATAAGTAAATAGCATAACCTTTTACCCGTGAAAACACTGATCTGTGTCTACAACAGTTCTACTGGTGGCTGAACGGGGAGCAGGTGGATTGATCAGTTAGTCTGCACAGTGACTGATTTGATGGTCTTGATTCAGATGACCCATCAGCTGCAGCTCTAGCTAAAATTTTGTACATCTAGTATGGGATCTGCTGCTGTGACTGGTTTTATTCTGGCAGATGCGCTCTAAAGAAAAACTGCAGCAACTGATACTATTCCACTCCATTTCACCCCTGTCTGTCCTAATCATAGAGCACTCAGCCTCGTCCTATAGCTCCAATATTGCACTTTAATCCCAAACTATCATCTCCTGCTATTCCAGCCCTTCAAGTAATGTATTAACTTGTTAATTCCAGTTCTCACTCAAGAAACAGAACAATGTCCTCATTCACTACCTAGTCTGCAGTCCTAAGGAGTTTTAGGTACCAAGCATACAGCATTCTGCAAAATCAGAAGCTGTGACACATTTTCATAATTCCCAAAACATCATCTTACTTTTTTCAGTACTTAACTGACCACGGAAATAAAAAATGCATTAAAATTTTAGAAATTATTAAATACATAGCTCTACAAAATACGGGCTCCATTATCTCCTCATTTAAATGGGCACTTTCCTTTCTCTGTCCTCAAAACTGAATAAAGCCTGTAGCATACATAGAGAGAATGCAATGTAGGTGCTAAATCATGCAATACATTAAAAAGCCATGACAAATGCACCCTTACTCAAAATACAGTAGGAACATAAACATTTTCCCCACCTTGTCAACTATTTCTGTCAGCATAACTGCAACAGCCGTTAACTGCAGGATAGAAGTTGTTTATTCCATTCGGCGAATGCATTTCAGGAAGCCCACCTTCATCTAGTCAGAGCATACCAGGATCAGTTTCATACACAGTACCCTGATCAGGAAAAAAATGGATAATGCTTCTACTTGGCTTCAGATTTAAATTTTTATCCCGGAAATATGCCAGTGACTATTAGCTGCTCTAGTATTCTTTTGGTGGCCATCTGTTCCCTTTCTCAGCCTCCTTCTAGCCAAATATAATTTTCCATATTTATCGTGGCAAGTCAGTAATAAGAAAGACAAATATAACGGGATTGGCTGTTCTCCTTGCTGTCTCAGTCTGTTCTCTCTCACTGAGCTCATGTGCTTGTGAAACCAAAAAACACTTGAACGTGTATTTTTTCAAAATTTGTCACACTGACCTTCCTATATAGTGAGTAAAATCTATTCATCAAGACTGCCAGCCTGGAAAATGAAAATAAATTAATACCTCAAGGGTTGATTTCTCATTGGACGTTATTTGTCATTTACTGAGGACCAAACTGTGGCACCGTGGTCAGTGGTTCTTGTTAGCATCAGTGCAGAGCTGCTCTGCCCTGTGACACAACAAGGATCTCATTTTGGTGTGGGTAGTGAGACAGAGCTTAGCTGCCATCCTATCCTTCCTATTCCTCTTCTGGGTGTTGTCACATGTGATGGAGCACTGAGGGACACGTCCCTATCCCCCCACCATCTTAGGGGAATATCTAAAACCAAAAATACAACATGCTTTTCTCCATCTTACAGCCAAGGAATGGCATGTTCCCTGCTGGTCTCAAATCTGTCGACAACCCAGAATAGTCCTACTTTCACTCAGAAACTAAGGTTTTCAAAGAAGAAATACATGCTTACCCGCAGAAGCTATTCTAGAAGGCTGCCACTTTTACTGATGCTCCCAGAATGAGCATCACTTTTTCACAGTGTAGTCAAAAGACAAACAGCTATTCTTTTGCATTCATGGTGGTCCATGCCATGCCCTTCCCTAATATAACTTCTGAGGTGCACCATTCTAAAAAGCACATCACTCCAATTTCCACCACTTCCACTTCTCCACTCTTCCAAGCTTGGCAACTCCCTAGTCAACAAATCCTCTCCAGTACTACACCTCACACAAAAGAGAAAATTCTAATTCACTGGCCAAATAACCACACAGCCCGTCGTGCCAAATTCAGTTTTGAGAATGCATTGAGATGCTGTTGTGCTGGTTCAGCCATCATCATTTTATGCTGCCATCAGTTGCCTGATCACACAGGCCAACACTGCTTCTGAGAAGTCTTCTTTCAGACAGTCCTGCCATAGATTCTTGTGGGCCCAGCTCCTCTGCTGCCCACTGTGGTGCCAGCATCGCCTGCTGGACACAACAGACAGAGATGGCTCCCTCAATGGCCCTTCACATGAGATTAACTTCTCCATCCCAGAAAAAAACCAAAGACATATATCCCCCAGAAATTTATATACTTGTATTTCTAAAAATGCTTTTTAGCTAGGATAACAGCTAATTATTCTTTAAGAGCCAGGTAATACCAACATACAATGCTCTCTTTGTTCTCACACTCCATTAGAGTGCTCACAGCTGATTAGCTTCTGTTACCAATATCTTCAGTGGCTTTCTGATGCTGAATACAGTGTCCACTCTGAGTAGGAGCAGTTGCTTCTCACTATGAAGTATGTTTTAATCTCCATTAATAAGTGGGTCAATAAGTCAGAGTCAATTCAGCAACCTAGTGTAAGCACATCTTCTCATTGTGTGTAGTCTGTATGCAGAGTAGCGTGTACCCTAAGTAGCTAATGAAAGCTCAGCTTGTCTTCAGGATGTGTGCTTTTTCAGACCAAACACAGGAACACGAGGAGCACAGGAACAATTAAAATAAAAGAATCTGAGTTGCAGGTGCTGGCATGTTTTAGCTTGCTCTAAAAACTTTTCTTCACCTTGTAGTTTAGACATAACTGATAAATCCTTAATTTGTTTGGGAGCAGTTATTAACAAGAATAATTTCTGCACCAATTAATAACTCATGCAATTTTGCCCATAATTATGGGGCTGCCTGTGCAAAATTAAACCCATTTATTTTAACTAGTACATTCTCTCTAATGTCTGAAGAGGAAACCCACCCCCAAGTCCCAAACTAACAAATAAACTTTACTGAACTGCTAAATACTATTTTATTTCTGTATCTACAAGCCAGATGTACCTGTATTGTCTTTAAATAACAAGAAAATATTTAACACTGCCTGAACTCTCATAGATTTGCGTACCTGCAAGTTTAAAGTTTGTAACTTGAGACCTGGTTGGGCAAACCAATTAAATTATGATATCCTAACTTCAGGAGAAGGAGAAAGTGTTTTCCTTGTGATAATCCAAAAAAAGATAATCCAAATAAAGTATGCAAATAATCTGTTGCTTATTTCTTGTTCTGCCTCTGTATCTGAGTGCACCTAGTGAAAAAACATATCTTCTTTTGTCCCATTTCAATAAATTATCCATTCATCTCTTCTGCAATTTTCTTATGATAAATATTCATGTAATGTGTATTTAAGCCTTCTGAAAGATAGATTTTAAATGAAATAGAGAATTCATACTGATTTCCTACTGATTACTTTCTTCTCTTCTTGCTTTCTTGTTAGAGAAAAGCTGGGTAGGGTAAAGCTGCAAGGAATATTCTTTGAAAAATTATAAAATAAAACCAGGTCAGTCTAGGTGAAAGAAGAATATGTAATAAATCTTACACTGCAAAGGAAAATCCTCAGGGATTCAATCTAGTTCTTGACCACAATACAACTGTGAGAAGATCAGGGTATTCTCACTGCAGAAAACTGATACTCCCCTTGGAAAAATTTTGCTTCTTCTCAATGCCTACTTTAACCATGAGCTTTCTGTGTCAGCTGCCTGGGTTGCAAATTACGCTAAACAGTCTCTTGGCAATTAACTTTGTTAATTTATTAGTAGTCCACATATAGGAGGGAACTATTCTGCCACACAACAGGTTCTTGCATGTTCATTTTGAGTCACTACCAACAGCACATGTAATCAGCAATGGTTAGAAACCCAGGATATCTCTTGATCATTATACTTCACAGGACAAGATTAACAAGTTGAATAAACAGAATAATAAATGTGTGAGTAATAGCATTATGTTTGCTCTACCTTCTCATTAGGCCATTTCTGTTGTCGTATATTTCACTCAGAATATGGATTTGAATATGCTATTGTCAACTCACATTCCTATTTAAAATGTCTTTTTCTGCATACTAAATGGATAGTTATTAAAACGATAATTTCAAATAGAAATATTAGAAGTGTGTTCCTGGGGGTGTTGGTTGACGTCCAGACAAATATGAGGCAGCAGTGTGCCCAGGTGCTCAAGAAGGCCAACAACATTCTAATTTGTATCAGGAATAGTGTGGCCAGCAGGACTACAGATGTAACTGTGTTCCTGTACTCAGCACTGGTGAGGCTGCACCTCAAATACTGTGTTCAGTTTTGGGCCCCTCACTGTAAGAAAGACATTTTGGCGCTGGAGCATGTCCAAAGAAGGGAAAGGAAGCTGATGAAGGGTCTAGAGAACAATTACTGTGAAGAGCAGCTGAGGGAAGTCAGGTTGTTTAGTTTGGAGAAAAGGAGGCTCAGGGGAGACCTTATTGCTCTCTACGACTCCCTGAAAGGAGGTTGTAGCAAGGTGGGAGTTGGTCAGTTCTCCCAAGTCACAAGCAATAGGACAAGAAACTGCCTCAGGCTGTGCCAGATGAGGTTTAGGTTGGATATTAGGGAACATTTATTCACAGAAAGGATTCTAAAGCACTGGAACAGGCTGTCCAGGGAAGTGGCAGTCACCATCCCTGGGTGTATTTAAAAGATATTCAGATATGACATTTAGGGACATGGTTTAATGGTGGACTTGGCAGTGCTGGGTTAGTGGTTGGACTTGATGATCTTAAAGGTCTCTTCCAATCAAAATGATTCTATGATTCAATATGCATTTATTAATGGATATAAGTTTTTGCATGATTAAACCTATAATTGTAAGTTGCCTTGGGGCTGAACCTGTATTATTTTGTGCAATTGCATCACACCAGAATAATGCAGACCAGCCCCTGACTTTGGTATCTGGTTCTAGTGCATAATAATAGGGATGAGCTATTCTGTAATGTTTTTGCTAAACTGCCAGCACTTAACCATTTTTCAGAATATGGGTCCATTGGTTATTTAATTTAGAAAATGACTGTATCTGCTCTTTAATATACTGCTTTTCAGTGTATTACTATTAAGACTATAGGAGTGACACCCTGGCTCTTTGAGGAATGCCCTGTAAACTTCTGTTATATAACCTGGAATCACATTCACTTTTTCATGGGTGCATGACATTGGTGGCTAAAAGATACTCTGTAACTGATTAATAGATCCACCTACTTTTCCTTCTTTATTGTTTCCAGCTGAGAAGCTCCTGGATTATAGAAGAAATTCTCATTATTAGTCCCTGCATGAATGACCTTTACTTTCTGCAGTTAAATTTCATCCATATTTCTATTATTCCATTCCTTAATGTCATGGAGCCTTTCCGTTACAAGAATCTGATCTTTCCCATGCTCACAGAGCTACCAGTTCTACATCAGCAAGTTAAATTCCTTTACATTTTCCCTTCCAAGGTTATTAATGAAAATATTAAATAGGTTTTGACTAGTGTTTCACTGTCTACTTGAAACTGTGTCTTCTCTTATGGATATTTTAAATTTCCTTTAGAGTCTGTCTATATCTATTTTGATATTCTTATTCTAGTTCTTTTCTGTTCTAGTTCTGTCCATTACCATTAATTGTGTTCAGTAAAATTCTATGTGCTATCAATACCTTATCTTACCATAATACAAGTTTGTAATGTATACTATACGCTATAGCATATACTTATATATTATGAAATATAGTTTTTGCACCTCATGCAAGAAATAATATACTTAATGTTAAATATCTGAGGGGTTTGTTATAATTTACCTCTGAGAAGCAGTCCTAGAGAAGGATGGAAGTCTCCAGAGTCCTCTTCCAGCAGCTGGAACAGTTCTGCTAGAAATTGCCGGAGGTGGTCATGTGTCTCACCAGGTACCCCAGCTTGGAGTAATTCCCTTGATCTGCTCCATTTAAAATCCGGGGCATGTCCTGACATGAAAAGTAATCAATGTCTGTATATTTCCCCCCCCATTTTCTTTGAAAATACTTTTCATCCCCAGCTTCACAGTGTACATGCTTGCTCTTGTCAGACTCCACACTGACTTTCCTCTGGATCTGTTGTAGCGGCAGGTTTGTTTGTCCTTACCAAAGGACTCCCCAAACACAAAAAGCTTCCACTCATATTTAAGTTCTATTCTGAGTTATTGCTCCTATCTGTTGACTATACTGCTTTCTCTTCTGTGTAATGTCTTTGTTTATACTTGGGCAATTTCTCAAAGCTGTCTCTGTTATCTCTTCTCTTATGGGACAAGCTGCTTCTCTCCTGCGTCATTTTATCTTCTCTTTCAACATGTTTCTCCTCATTGCTGCCCAGTGCAGCATAGCTGTTCCTAAACTAGCTAGTTAATCCTCCTGCCATGTTCTCATAGTCATTCTTTTTTTGGTTTATTGATCTGCCATTCAGCTTCTGCTGTTCAGTAAATGCAGGTCGTCATTTTTTTATGCTGCCTTCTCTCTTTCATTTATCTTGACATTCCTGTCCGAACTTTTTTCTGTTTTCTAAGTCCATGTCCAGTCTTCATTACTTCTCTTCCTTTCTTCTCCTCCATGAGCTCCACTGGGAAAACTTCATGCAAGTCCAGGTTCTGTCAGTCACTTGCTCAGAGAGAATGTTCTTTCTTTTTTTTTTTTTGCATCTCCATCTTTATCTTCACTTTTTGGTGACGTTACAGTAACACTTCACTGTTACTTGTTGTCTGACTAACAGTGTTTGCCTTTCTTACCTTGCCATTAAAGAAAATCAAGTGGGTTTAAGTAGCTTTACACAAATTCAGTGTTTTCTGTCCTATGCTGCTCTCATTGGTCTCTCTCAAAAACATCCAAATGTGCATATTTGTCTCCTCTTCACCAGCAGAGGTATCCTACCAAATGCTTGCTGTTGAATGTTTTTCCATATCTGTCAGATGCAATTCTCTACAGAACACCTGGAGAGGAATGTAGTACAAGTAAATCATTAGAGACAAGGTGAAGTGTATACTCTGTTTCTATAATGCATTTCAATGCCTTGTTTTTTTTCAGAGCATGAAGCTGTAATCTAACAACTCTAACTGATGAAAAAGCAAAATATTCTGCTCCCTCTAATATACTTTTAATGTCTTTTTCTATGAAAATTCCTCTTGGTGACTGAATCTGACAACTATATTTCTTCAAAGAACTGAAAAATAGAAGCCAGAGTGTGAGAAATGTGGTTTGTCTATTTTAGCTCATGATACACTTAATAAATCAGGTTTTAATTGTATTGCACTGTCCAAAAGTACATGTAAATTTGCAATACTTTGAGGCGAAGTTACTGAATTTTGAACTGTAACCAAATCCAAATTGTTTAAAATTATGAAGAGACCTCAATCTTCAGATCATATGAATTTTAACCTTACTTTACTGCAGACTGAGAAGAATCCTGTTCCCTGAAAATTTATTCCAACGCTGATTTGTCACTGTTAGTGAAAGAAGAGACCTATTTTCTCAACATGAACTAGAAAATTGATCACTGTTACACCTAAGTCATGTCAACATCTGTGTTTTTTATCTAAACCAGTGCCACAGGAAAATGATAAGGAAAGTAAAGCAAAATTACGTTCATAAGTATTAGTTTCAGTCTATAAAATTACTGTACTTTTAGATCCTACTCTTTAAACCGTTACAGCTTTTAACACTTCTGAAATATTTCTGTTCTGAGCAGCATATGGATGACATATAGGACCTCATCTTTATAGTCATTCAAATGAAGTAAAACTTGCAAAGAATGTGTACTTAAAAGCACACACTACATATATTATTCACACTGGAAACCTAGTTTGCACATACAATTGGAAGCATGGTAATCAGACAAATTAAACTACAATTCTTTGCTATCATACCCTAAAAATTACAAGGCTTTTCTTATTTTGTCCCTAGGAATCTGTTTGAAATTGTGACTTTAGTGTCTACTAAATGTGTTGAATTCTTTAGAAGCTCTTTGGTGTCTACTAGTAAAATCGTGGTTTCTGGAAAAATTTGAGTGCAACTACATTGTTGGATAGAGGTTATGAAGATAAGTACCAAACTCTTTGATTATTTCCTAAGTTTTCTCCTGTATAATACATAACCCAGGAGGGATTTTGATGTTTTCATTATAAAAGCCTAAGTTTGAAATAGCTTTGTGAGTTCAATTCTCTTTCTATGCACTTTGAAGGTGCAATACAATCAAGACACTTTGGGATGAATTTTAAGAGTTATGCATGAAAAATAATCATGTATAGTTTGATCATAAATAAAGGGGTTTTGTGTGTATTTCCTATGGATTGCTTTGAAAGTTTACCCTTTTAGAAGTTCACAAGCTGCAGTAAAGAAGGGCCTTAAAGGTCAGACAGAAGTTCAAAAAGCTTTTTGGATGGTTTCTATAACATGTTCACTTTAAATTGCTGTAGGCATGACCCAAAGCCTGCCAAACTTAATGCAGGTATTTCTCTTCTTTTCAGTAAATTTGGACTCAGATTCTTAGGTCATGAGCCAAAAAGATACCTCAATTTTCGAAGAGAAAGAAAGTGTGTGTTTGAGAAACTTGGACTCTGATTTTGTGAAATAATTAAGGTAGTTGGAATGGAATGCTTTAGCATCATGTGAGTTGGATATGTAAACAATTTATTAGTAGAAAGATTGCAGATAGAATATTATGTGAGCCTATTATATATGAAGACTTCCTTTAAATGTCCTATGAGGTAAGCATATAATTTTGCAAAATATTACTTGATATAGACATTTCTGAAAAAGAAGACATCAACAAGTCAGGAAACATTGAGGCCAATCCTGATATTGCTGCATTATTTTAAGACACAAAGTCATGAAGGAAGTACTAGAAAGAGTTACTTCCAAGGCTCAAATTGACTCTTCATATTTCTTAATGGTTTTTCCATAGATTGCATAAGCAAGAGAGCACTGCAGGTAACTGAATTTTCACAAAAATGTTGCATTATATAATATTTACAGATTTTTTTTTTTGCACCACATTGTATTAAAATTAACAATGACTGTTATAGGAACATTCAGACTTCTAAGAATGTATAAATACAATAATCCCTGTTTTTTCCCCATGATATTCCAGTTCTGTTTACTTTTTATTACAATGCAGCACTTTTTTCCAAATATGTAGGTGGTATTACATTTGGAGAGTTCAAGTAACACTCATGAACTGGGCCTAATATACAATAGAACAGAAATAGCAGCATTTTCACTATCTTTTGATTAGACTAATAATGTTACTGGAGATAATGGAACTGTTCAAACTATGTGGACTTAAGAGTTTAGCAGAAACTGTGGAAAGTTGTTCAACTAACTAAAAGTATTGATGCCTGCAAATGACATCAAAGCTTAAGGGAAGTTATATTAGTTGAAAACCAAGTAGAATAATTCATTGTGTAGAATTTATTCTACAAATTTAGCTAGAGCAGCCTAGATTACTGATTGCAGATACCTTCCCCTGTGAATTGATCTCTTCCTACTGTGAATTGCTCATGAACTGATTTTCAGTTGATTAATTATAAATGTTGTGGGAATGGAGAAAGAACAGCCTCCACACCATTTAACTTTAGGCAACTAACTTAAGTGTCTGAGACAGCAGGCTAATCTTCTAGGCTTCTTATATACTCAGTGGAAAAAAGTCAAACCCTTCTGCAGGGAGAATTTAAAGAGAGTTTTTAGGTTCCTGCTCTGACTTGCAGTGCTTACACTTTTCTTTACAAATTCTAAGAATATCTTCCTGTCACTTGAAATGTATAATTTCCCTTAGTATTCTGAATCTGTACTTTGCTCTTAAAGAAGTTCAAACAGCCTAGTGCATTTTGGGCACACCAGGCCAAAAATTTTGCTCAAGCATAGCAAAAATAATACACAGGTACAGCCAGCAAAACTGGGTGTTGCCCTGGAAGGGAATAAGTAGAAACGGCAGAAGGGTCCAAGTAAAGATAAATAACTTTATTGTCCTGCCTCTCTCGCTTTTTCTCTCTTCTCTTCTTCTCCTTCTCCACCTTACTAGTTCTCATGCTATTTAGATGGCTTTCCATGTTCCCAGGAAATCAAGCACTCCTGACATTCTGCCTAGCAGTCCCAGAAACCCATTAACTTTCTCACTCACGACCTTCTAGACTTGTGGGTTGATGTAGCAACGTCCCTGAGGAACATATGTTTTTGGACCTCACAAATTACTCTAGATTGCTTTCAAGAAAATGAGCCTCCAGCCCTTGATTAGCAGATCTATGTGTTACCAAGAGCCTTAGGTTTTGCTTTTAACATAGTATGCCTTTATTAGGAATTGTGAAATATCTTTATATTTTTGGAACCAAGTCTCTTAAGCCTAAGTACCATATTCCATTTGGGATGTGGATTTAGTTCTGAACAACTCATCTGAAACAGATATTTCTCTCTGCTCCTTGAGGGATTTATTGGCAAAACTAGCCATCTATTAACATTATCTTGGGACTCTGCACACTGAGAATAGATGCTATAAATCTGAGCTGTATAAAAGCCCAAAAGCTATAAGGTTTTACTGGACAGCAAATAGAAAATTCCAAAAAGTTTAGACCTGTTTATTTTACTTAGAGTGCAAGAATATTCTGAGGGAAGCTTGGCTGGAAATATTTTTGGAGACAGTCATTCTGCTCTCCTTTCACTCTTTTACAGCACAACTTGCCCTTGCACACTTGTTCTCAAACATATGTAATAATCTAGCATGGGCCATGCAAAATAACAGGAACTTGTACCACTAATTATTGTGTCACTGGCCTTGGTCTTGGATTTGATTAGAACAAATAATAAATGAACAAATATATTTATAATATTACACTCCATTAGCAGCAAGAGTCTACAATTTAAATTTACATTACTCACCAGGATTCATGTTTCTCAATTGTCAGATCAAATTAAGATTATACAGAGCCCAAGTAGCTTTGGTTGCCTTTGTTGGTTTTTCCTGACTGTTCTCACTAAAGTTATTACAGAAAGTCATAGATTTACTTAAGGATAGTTAAATTTTTTGTTGCTAAAGGCAAAAGATGTTTACCTATTCAGATCTTGACAGTAAGAGGGTACATGGTGTCTAGATTTGGTGGATTTGAGGTCTTAAAAATACTCTTTGGTTTGTGCCTTTTAGATTTTATTTTTACTGTACATATTATTTTGTTTCCACATTGATCATGCATAATTCATTCTGGCTAACCTCATTTGCAATAAATTCTTTTTAGCTGTTACTGTCACATCACCGTAGTTATTTTGTTACCGTAGTTTATTGCACTGCATTTCCAACCAAATCCAGTTTCTAGTGAAGAAGCCAAACATTACAACTTAACACAACTACTAGATTTATTTTAACTTTTAAACAACAAAAATCTGATTATAAATTTTCTGGATATAAGGGTGATTTCTCCACAATGTTATACCTATAGCACAATTTACTTGTCCAAGATTTTTTTATCTTAGTGTTGCCTGTTTGCTTTTTTATGCAGCTGCAATATTGTAATAGGCTAAAAAGACATCATCACATTCATAGGGGAGAAAAATTTCTATTACATTATAGCTTAAACAACCTTATGCATTTGGGAAGTTTAAAATTTTAATTATTTAACTTTAAACCTGAAAGAGGACAAAATTATTCTGTCCCTATTCTTACAGGTGTAACAGTAGGTACAGAATTCTTACCTATTCTTAGAGGTATATTAACCTCTAACCTATTTGTAATTCATGTAAATAAGAAAACACTTAGAGGAAAACTGATTTCACTTAACTATGATAGTAAAAATAAATTAAAACCACCTCATAGGATCAAAATTTTCCACCTCCTTTAAAATCCTTACAATGAAATTAGTGGAATTCACAATATATTACTTTTTTTCTTTCAAAAAAAAGAGCAGTGAAAATCTATTGCTTATGTAAGACATATCTGACATGGTACTGTGCTGCTCCATGTTAACCTTTACTCTTTCTTGATCATTTACCTCTTATTCAGAGGCAAGGAAGGCAGCTGGAGTTGTATAAGGTAACTTTCAATCCCTGTATGAGGTAAGAAAATAAACCGTGGAACCTTGTCGCTGAAAGGCTTCAGGGGCAATATTTCTTATTTGGATCCCATAAAAAAGTTAATTTAATCCTAAGATTATCAAGTTAATATTCATAATCCTGAAGATACATAACCCAGTTGAGTTCTCACATGATGGCTCACTTTTAATGGTATCTCTTCCTAAACAAAATTAAAGCATCAGAATTCTGCAGTAACCAACTGCTGTGCAACAAAAATGTTTTCCTTTCAAAGGCTTTATTTATATAAGAATTACAGAATCATAGACAAGTCCAGGCTGAAAGGGAGCTCAAAAGATCGTCTGGCCAACCTTTCATGGGAAAGGGAATCCAGATGGGGTTATCTAGCACCCTGTCAAATTGCATCTTGAAAACTTCCAGTGATTGGGACTCTACCACATCCCTGGGGTCATTGTTCCAGTGAAATGCTGTTCTTGCCATAAAAAAATTATTTCTTACATGAAGACGAAATTTCTTGATACTTCAAACAACACCTTGAAGTGGGAAGAAACAACTAAACTACTTTATGCAGATCTTTAACTATTTCTATGCAGAGGTACAGAACTTGAGTTCTTTGAAAACTCTGCAAGCCATTTCAACAAAAGTTTTAGGGTAAGTACCTCTGCAAGGACAGCATACTACTTTTGATCTCAACTCTGCCTTACTTTTCATTGCTAACAAAGAGATGGATGAAAAATTTTAATCTGAAGATTAGTTTTTTAGGCAGTCATCTATATATGACAATAAGGTTATTGTATCTACTCTTGAAGGGCAAGAGAGAGCCAGGATAAACCACCTATTAATGTGTCATGGTAATCTTTGTGATTACCAATGCCATGGACAGGGTCCTGGAGAGTATCTTGATTTCTTATGGATCTTGGACAAGATGAGAATGCCAAGCATGTTATTGGAGAAAAAAATCAATGCATTAAATTCCACAAAAAAATTAAGCAGCCAGCCTAGGAAATTGAATGTGAACAATCCATGCAGTGTGATAAATTTAACAGTAGCAAGATAAGAACCATAAGAAAGCTTCTCAGGATGGGATTGAAAAGTCCAGTATCAAGCATACGAAAGTTAAAATCATACAGATACGCAGGCAATAGAATATAGAGAGGAGGAAGAGGAAAAATTTTGCCATCAACTTGAAAATGAGGAATTATGTTTATGTTTCATTACAAAAATGAATGTCTTCAAAAAAAGAAGCAGAAGCAATTTCTGGCGCTGTGGGACTGCTGTGAAGATTTGTGTAACAATGAAGTAAATGTTGACTTAACATAACACATTAACAAGTGAGCAAGAGTCAGAGAGGATTCGTTCATCCTTAGCTATCAAATGCAGCTTTGGAAAATACCCAACAGGAAAAGCTGAAACATTTGAAAAAAAAAAGCAAGGGAGATGCTGCCATTAGTATAATCCACAAGCTTCATACATACCAACTGTGAGGGCACTGCTTGCCAAAAAGGGACCTTGACAATATGATTGTATCTCGACCTGATTTGCCAAAGACATTACCTGAGGAAGAAGAAGGTTTTAGTGTGACACCAAGTACAATAGATCAGACACTCAACTTGAGAAATCGAACAGAAAATACTGAGAATATGAAATAGAACCACACTGGAAATTCATGGGCTTCAATGAAGCATTTGATCACATATATCAAGCAATACTATGGACTGTGATGAAGACACTCAACATTAGCAAAAGAATAGTGACAACCCTTGAAATCCTTTATTACAGTACAGGGAGTAAAGTCCTTGAAAGTAACACACTGAGTAAGTAGTTCCATATAATAGCTGGTGTAAGAAAGTGATGTCTTCTATTGCCACATCCCTTCAATTGTTTCCTTGAACATGTTATGTCAAAGGACTGTGAAAACTTTGAAGGAGTGCTGTCAGTTAGAGGTAGTAATATAGGTAATCTATCCTTTGAAGATGATGTAGATTTTATAGGAGGAATGGGACCAGGATGTGCAAATACAATGACAAAGCTGGGCAGCACTGCAATGATGTATGGTATGGAGATGAGGACAAAAAAAGAGCAGTGTAATGACAATGAGGATTACTGACACTGAACAAGAAATAGACATCAAAAGTAAGAAAGTTGAATGAGGGGACTTATTCAAGTATCTCAGTACTACTACCATGAAAGATTGAAAACCTGAAACAGAAATCCAAAGAATTGCCCTCATGCTAGCAGTGCTCACAGTCCAAAATACAACCTGGAAAGACAAGAACAACCTTAGTAGATCCAAGAGAAAAGAAAAGAAAACTTCTTAGAAATATTGTGTTCTTGAGAGCATGAACAGTGTGAAACGGGTGAAACTCAAACAGCAGCAACAGAATGAAGAATTCAAGCCTTTGAATTCAGAAGTGTCTGCAGAATTCAATGGATACAATATACAGTGCACAGAACTAACAGCTTTATTACAGAGAAGCAGGATCTGCAGTAATTGGATCCCATGAGCCTCTACTAGCAGCAGCCCAAAGAGAGAAGTTGGAAAGATTTGGCAATGTAACTAAAGCAAAAAGCTTAGCAAACATAATTTTGTAGGGAAAAGAAAAATGATGAGAAAAAAGGAGGAGGGGTTTGTGGGCAACTTGGTAAAAAACATCACCAGAAGCTGGACAAGAAAATCTCTAGCAGAACTTCTTCAAGCAGTTAAAGCCACCTGAAATGAAAGGAGATTATAGGTGTCACCTCACTATAACCTGGCCAGGCAGAAGAGAGGAAAGGGATTATAACGGCACAAAAATCTGTTACAAAATCCATGAATACAGAATTTCTAGGAAGCCACGTCAGTGTTACAGTGTTTTATAAATAGATAAGATATATTTTTTTGCTCTTTAGTCTTCTTCAGCTTTCTTCAGTCTTGTACTTGTTCAAGTGATATTTAGTAATTTCCAGACCTACACTGCCTTCCTTGGGTGAAAGGGAAAAAAGTATTTGCTCAATATATTGTTCTTAGGGGAACAGGGCCAAATCTGGCAGTTTGAGAGAGACAAAGCAGCCACAGCTCCATGCCCCGAAGTTCAGTCTGTAGTGAGGCTGGGCACATATTCGCTAGGCACACCAGGCACACGTACAAACACCTCTGCACTATATATACATGTATATATACAGTAGGCAGCACAGAGCAACAGAGAGAGGCACACAGAGCACTCCTGAGCAGACAGCATAGACAGCAATGGCCTCATCTTGTTCCCCTCTCTGGCTGAGCAGGATCAAGATCTGTTAGTTGGAATGTGTATATGTGCATCTATACGATGTGGATGTCCCTAAAAACATCCAGTCTGCTCAGTAGCTGCCCCTGGAGCCCAATCTGCCCAGTTGCTGGCAGCTGGGCATAAAAATCCCTGAGGCCACAGCCCTTCTCTAGCTGCTGGGAAAAATGCCCTCACAGAGGCACACACACAGCCATCTGGGACTCCCTTACTCCACAGTAGCCACCCCCCACTCTACCTGCATGGTGTCACTCTTTAAGACCCACTCATTCTCTGTCTTCCAAACCACCTTACTTGCTGGCTCACCTGTCTGGATCTTTACTGGTGCTCACACACTCATTTGTACACCTACACTTACTCCAGTGGATGGCACCATGAACACATGGGTCACTGTGACCCAAAGTCCCACTCCAGTTGAGGACATCAACATCTGCTCAATGGGGCCTCTGCAGCTGATGGTACCACAGACACACAAGCCCTCTAACCTGCTACATGGCTGTAATCACAGACACACAGAGGTACATGAGAGTCCCTCATCCAGGAAGAGCAGAAAGGAATTACAAAAGACAGGACAGATGGTGATGATCAGGTACAGAGCATGGCCAAAGAGGTGTACCAACCAGCAAACTATTTACACAAAATACCCCTTTCTTCCCTCTTTATTTTCACACACTTCTTCCCCAAACCACCTCGATCTCTCTCTTTTCCCACCTTTAATTCCTGCCCTAAACATGCCATAACACTTGTTATGCAATCCCTAGGTGTTCTTCCTCTGTACCCCATAACATGTCTCACGACCCTAGACAGTGGTACCCCTCAGTCCACAAAGTGATCTGATGTTGACCCGTGGTGATGGGTTTCATGTCTGGAAAATGGGGCTGAACCTGTTCTGGAACAGCCCTGTGAAGGGTCTGAACAATGTGTCACTTCCTCTGAGACCTTAATTTGGGTTCTCACCTTCCATTGTCCTTCTGTCTGGGTTTGTGGAGATAGGCATTTGGTGGCCTGATGGCTCCTGTGATGGGATAAACTAGGGCAAGACATTATTTGGGCTCTGTCATCTACCTCTGTACTCTTCTGTAGGGGTATAGGTGAGCTTTTATTACACATACTAACAATTATAATTGGTTTACTGTCATACTATGTTACATTCCTTTCTGCTGAGCAAGGCAAAAGATTGTACCTGTGATTTCTTACCTTTTTTATCAGTTTAATTTTAACTTTTGCTGCAAAACCATCTTCTATGGAAGAAACCCAGAGCAGGTTGTTTCTCGATCTGTTAGAGATTGACACGGTTTCAGTTTGTATTTTCTCATGCCTTTTCTTCTGTAGTTGTGTACCTATCTACTGTCTACCATTGCTGTATTCATTCCCTCTGTGCTCCTTTTGTATCAGGACAACATATATGAGTATCTTTCAGTGATGTCAGTGAAAATCTTCTGAAGTAAACAGAATCCAGGACACACTGGAACTGTGAATACCCATAACTCAGATCATTAGGGAGAAATGCATCACCTATGATGTTCCTCAGCTCCACCAGCTCAGCAACACCATCCTCAGGCTACTTCTGAAGTTAAATTTCAGCTGGATTCAGTGTGCTGTCATGAAAACTCTCAGACAAAGATAGCCATTGCTTATATGATCTCTCTTCCTAACTCAGTAGATATATATTCAGGTTAAACTGGGTCCTATAATGATCCCAATGCACTTAAAAAAAAAAAAAAAAGAGTGTTTTAATTAGCACACCATCACAAGGAATATCTATTTGAAATTCATGCTGAATCTCTCTACCTGCTGTGCTTCATTTCCAATTTGAATGCTTTCATCTTTGTGCTATGCTGCACCATTCATACAAAAGTCTTGGGGGATTCCATCCAACCCCCCTCCTAATTTTACTTTAAAATCATTAGTCCCTGTAAAGGCTTATCTGACATGTGAACCACACAAAATATATTATGGGTTTTTTCCCTTGATTCTTTGGTGAACAACTACTGATTCCTAATGAACAAAGAGGAAATGAAGGTTAACTAATTCTCAGCCAAAGGTTATGGTGAGTCACCTAAATGTGGAATATCATTAAGCAGGAAAATATGAAACAAGTCAGAGTAATTTATTTGATTTGAGCCTTATTCCTTGCTTTGAATCTTCAAAAATAAAGTGAAAATAAGATATGCCATGGACATTCTGTGTTGTTTATATGCAATAATAAATAATAGATTTGCGTTATGTTTCCCCACAAAAGTGGAGTATTTGATGCATGTGGGGATTTTGTTAAAATTGAAGATTCTGATCCAAGCCTGATTCTGACCTTGCATTCTACACTTATGTTAACGGTCCTTCAGCTTCAACAGAAAGTCAATGAGACTTAAAAGTCTTTTCCAACCTATGATTCTCCTTGTTAAAAAAAAAACCAACTAAAACCTAAAATGGGTCAGATATCTAAAAGAGCTGGTAAGTATAAAGTGGAACTAAGAAATTAATGATAAACTGTATTAGGGATGGAAGCCATAAAGGAAAGGTTGGGTTGAAGACCGGACCCCAGGAGAGCTGTGGGACAAAAGAACAATACTATAGCTGATGGCAAAATGTGAAACTTGGTTCAGAAAAAACTGTTCAAAAATACAGACAACGTGTTTTTCCATCTGTACTGTATAACTGAAAAAAAAAAAATCTACATCCTTTAAAAAACCTTTTATTTTTTGCATCCACCAACAGAAAGCTCCCTAGTGGAACAAATACACTGCATCCGTTTCCAAAACAACAGAACTTATGCACAACCAGTCAAGTGCATAACGTGCATTGCTGTTTCCACAGCTCTGTTTTCATCTGCCTGTATGTGATACTCCTGTAACAGTTTCTTGTTTTCTTTGTGTGATTCCCCTGAAGTCTATAAATAATGTCGATAGGCTTTCCCTGTATGCTGTTTATTTCACCTATTTTTAATTTGTATAATGCAGAAGCAGCAAAATGATCATTCATGAATAAAGAACTCTGAGAAAGTGATGCAGGAATTACTCTTAAAAATCATCTTTTAAGAGGTACTGAATAAAGCATCCAATATTTTATTTTGGCATAATGTGCTGTCAGTGGTTTATTAAACCATCACAAGAGAAGTATTTTCGGTATCAGTAAGGTACTGGAAATTCTCACAGTGATTCGGCAATAAGTTTTCTTGCACTTTGTTCTGAAATAGCAATGGGAGTATTTGAAATGTTCAGTGACCTGCAAGCTCCAATTCTACCTGCACATTTTGTTGTTGTAGCATTATGTAGATAGTGTATGCAGTATAGCTGTTTAAGTGTTTATGTAAGCTTTTTATTTTCTCTATGACATTTCTCTTCCCCAAAGTCCCTCTTTAGTCTTCCATTTGTATATGCTTATTGTTTTAAGCAAATCTAAGGTTAGCTAAAGCAGTCATGACATTAAATTGCTGGTAATTTGCAATTTCTAAAAGTGTAGTGTCCCTCAGCCTCTTCTAAATTTGAACAGCCTTTAAAAATAATGGTCCTAAATTCCCTTTTCATAAATATCCCATTGGTTTAATGGATTTCTGCTGTCCAGCGTCAGCTAAAGAGCTGACAAAGATTTCCAGCTGTGAATAATGCTTTTTGAGTAGAGCCAATTCTGTATTCTCTTCCTAAAGTCTGACAGACAGACAGACAGAAATAGTAGTTCTTAAAGTAAACCCGCAGAATTGCATGAGATTAAATTACTGGGGATTAGTCAGATACTGATCTGCAATAGGAGACTGCTCTGAAGGAAGAGATCGTTCAGTCTTCTAACTCTGTCCACTTGAGTCACAGAAGCTCACCCTGTTGACTATGCTAATATATTCCATCGGGCACTAGCAATGAGAGCATTTGTAGTCAGATGCTGCAGGTTAGATCGACGTAGTATATTGCAGAAACAAGACAATTTGTAAATCTGTGACTGTATTCAGAAGTAAGAGAAACTGGGTCTTTGCATATTGATGATTCACTAATGCTGAAATTTAATACTGAAAGCTTAGACATTTTGCTCCTTTACTAATTTAAACCTTGTTGCTCTGATAGGAACATACAGGTAATATGTTTACCATTGTGAATATGTAACATGAAACTTGAAGTGGTAAAGTATCAGTTCAGCTTGCAGAGTATGACATGTGGGCTATGAATGTCTTTCTTCTCTAATCAATGTTTTATAGAAACTGAAAGGCTGTAGCATAAAGAAATTCCAAATTTCTAAAATGGAGCTCCTTTTTTTTGGTATATGTTTGAAGAATCATTTGTAGAGAACTGACCTGAAGTACTGAAACAGATAATTTTTAAGTATGAGCTGGGAGAGAAAGAGAGAGGAAGGGGAATTTTTGATTCGTACTCCTGTTTTTCATGGTATTCAAAGTTTCCATGCTTATCCCTGTGTCTTGGAAAATATACATCAGAAATTTGTGCTCTCAGAATGTCTTGGAAGAAGACTTTCCTTCACTTCACATAAAAGCTATCACTGATCCAAAACTTTAACTTTCTTGCTTCAGTAAGAGTGGATTATGTTTTTCAAATAATACAATGATTTTGCGTAAGCATTAGAGGTGGAAAAGATGTAAATTTTTGTTTTATATGACTCGCATTTGATCATGGCAGAGGGAATTGCACAGAAACTTTTACAAGTTCCTGAATATGTTGTCTCCCACTGGAGCTCTGCCTATGGTACACCATGCTCAGAGCTTAACTGCACAATATAGTCCCAACGGCACTCTGTAAGTGAAAATACACCTCTGGAGTGTTTCAGTGACCTTGATTGCACTAAGCAGGTGGGCCCATTTTGGAAGTGCCAAAGCAGCAGCTCTGTAAAAGGACTGAGGTGCCCATTCCAAGTCTGTGATTTCAGTAATTTTAATTAATCTCTACTCCACAGCACTGCTGCTTACTTCCCTGTCCCGCTTATATATTTTTTACCTGCAGTTGCCAACATTTTAGCCAAGTAAAGGCTAGACATTGATAGCTAAGTTCATAACCAAATAAAAATTACTTTCCCCATTTAATGTCAAAATAACCACCAATGTAAACAACTGTGATTTCTGCTCCTCGCCTTCCCCTGTTCCCTCAGACATTTAACTAGCAAAGCTGTTGGAGAAGATTTAAGTGATGGTCTGCTAGACATTTTACTCCCAGGCCATCACTGCATTTATTGCATATAAACGATGCTTGCATTGCTCAAGCTTGTTCCATACTGTTTAAAACTGATCTCATCATTTCCTCAGCCTTTTATTCCCTCCAGTGTGCCTGGAGTTCTGATTAGTAATTTACCACAGAGTTCTGTAACAGTGAATACTCTACTGCTGCTGTTAATTAAATCTGTGTGGGTAACTATTCACTCACAAGAGACAATCATTGCAGCAAGATATTGTCAGGCCTGAGGCTTTGCACTAATAGAATCTGTACATATCCCAGAGGTGATGTGTTCTGTATCTGGAGAGGATGCAGTGAGCCAGATCTAACGTATCTAGCCAGTGATTTGGTGAATGAATGCCAGGGGGACAAGCTTCAAAAGACAATGTTCCTAAGACTGAAAGATGGGAAGAATAAGAGCAAAAACAGTATGGATATTTTATTGTTCTTGATATAATGTGATCTCATAACCTGAGATTTAGTTCATGTTTCTTTTAACTTTAATTTGGGACACATGACTGTCATGGAGTGCTTTAAGTTGTTAAAATTAATCATTTAGAGGCATGTCATACACAGTGAATGGTATTGTTATATCAGGAGCATACATGAGTTGAGGTGACATATGGTAAAAGTGGTTTATAGCACAATACTGAAGAATTACATAAAGGAGCTTTAAAGAAATTACAGACAATTTGGCAACAGTTAATTTTAGTGGTGACCCATAAAACATTCTGCTGCAGATAATGATAGCTTTTGCCATATTCAAGGTATTTTCTACTGTGTCAGGAGGTTATGTGCATCACAGGAAAAATGAAAAATTTTAAAGGTTATGATTGTCTTCATTAGCCCCATCACATTAACAAAGGGACAGTTGCCTCCAGCAGGCAATTGCTGCCTCATGAACTCTGCACATGAATTGCTGCAGTACGGGCATCTGCAGTAAGAACCAGTCCATTGTGTCCATTGTTAGAAGGGAATGTCTTTTGTCATGAATTATCATTAACTGGGTTACACAAATGGTTTGGGTACTATACAAAGCACAGCTTTTCTTCTTAATAAAAGTTATAAAAACTGTGTATTATGTTCCAGTCTACAAAGTGAGTGATTAAAAATGATCTTTCTTCATACAGATGTAATTATCTTTATATATTCACATAGACATCTATAATAACTAATGAAACAAGAATTATTATAATGGATGAAGAAAATACTTGGTTAACAGGCAATGGAAATGGTTGTCTTTGGAAGATGTAGTGATGTTAAACTATGTTTTTGCAAGTATATGTAATGTTGGTACACACAACACTTTATCTGTTCAGAGAACCATTTTTACTATTTATACTATTTATAGTCTATTTACCTTCTTTAATAGATACAGATGAACAGGATGAGAACAGATTTATTCCATACACAGAAATAGGTCTATATATACCAAATCAATTGTAATATATATATATATACATATAATTAATAACACATATCCTATATAAAATATAACTGATAAATAGTTGTATATATCTAATGAAGACAACTAGATTAGTAGACTACTAAACTACAAAATCTGGAGATAAGAAGTTTCCTGGAAGCAGGTGATAGCACGGATTTGTGGTGTCAAATGTCAATCATTTAAACCTTGGATGTCTAATCCAAACTGGTCACCTAAACCACATCAGTAACCACTGCAGTAATCAACTCTAGAAGATTTGTCACAACCTATCATGGACATTTATTTTAGGGTAGTGCTTATGGCTCTTACTACACCTGTCTATCACTGCAGTGGTCAGCAGAGCCACTTGAACAGCACACTGTCCATAACAGAAAAGTATGAGACATTTGCATGATTCCTCTTCTGGGCTCTTGATAGCCTCAGGATTTGCTTCTATTCAGGGACTGGAAGAGCTTCAACATATTATGATTTTGATCAGTGGGGGAACCAGAGACGATTCACTGAGGTACTTTGATGTCAGTGGGTACAGCCTGAAATGCCTCTGTGGCAAATAAAAATTGCCAAGAGGAAGTTGTTGAGATTAAGTAAATAAAAAAAAGAAGAAAAGGGTAGCTTTGATGATTTAATAATTTAGGTTTAGTATCAGGATTTTGTAAAATTGTTGCAGTTGCTGGGATGGAGACTGTGTGGGCTTCTGAGTGTTGATAAGGAGTGGAGCTCAACACATTCTGCTATGTCTATTTTTAATGCATGCACAATTCAGAAGCGTGTTGTGAAGAAACTCTGGTAGACACACCCTGCAGGAGATTAGGATTATTTCTCTTTCATGTGAGTTGTGTGGATTCTGCTTCTCTGACACACGAAAGCCAACAATCATAGTAATAATGGTGTTAAAGCCCACTTGAAAAAGCCTGTGAATATAAATTTAAGCATTACATCACAATACACAGCAATGTGGCTGTTTCCTGACTTATCATCTCATAGGAATGTTTTTCTATGACATATAATATATATTAAATACTGCATATACACATATTGTATCCAGATACAGAATGAGATGGCAGTCAATTAAAAAACATCCAGAAACAAATAGAAACTGAACTGAAGGGTCTTTTTCTTCCTAGGTAGCAATTAATTACTAAGAATGAGGCCATGATTACTTACTTCCACTGTTCTACAAAGCGCTCCTGGCTTTAGCACATTTCCAAGCTGGGTAAATTACAATTTTACAGAGAAGTATTTGTTTTACAGTTCTTCTTTAAGAAGTGCTCTCTGTAAATTTTTACTTGGTAGGATAGGCACTCAGAATTACTTCTAGTGGAATAAACTGTCTGGGACTGTTGGAAATTCAAACTTTGTGGTCTTTGTGAGTGCTACAGAGAGTGATGGAGATGTGAGTGCTAGTGAGAGCACATTTCTAAGATGCAGGAGAAATTATAGTGATAACTTACATCTGGAAATAACTCTGAGAATTTTGTTTATCCAACACCTGTGCTAATACACAAATGGGCAAAATTAATCTTTCAAGCGTTATGAGTCACATTACTTTTCTGTAAAAGGCTTTTTTAGTTCCTGTCATCTGCAAAACATTCAGAGGTCACACATTTCCAAGCTTGTTGAGCTGTGACCTTCACCTACCAGGAACAAAACTTCGTCCCTGTATTTGTTTCATAAATCGTAACTGTGAGTCAGTTCCTAAAGGTTGTTCTGTTCCAGCACATTGTGTTTCAACAGGGAACTTCTTAACTAAAACAAAACTTCTTCCCCCCTCCCCACCATTATACAGGACACAAAACCTAAGACATTCCACTCTCCTTAAAAAAAAAAAAAAAAAAAAAAAAGAAAAGAATAGCTGCATGCTTTCCTTCCTCCTTTTGCCATCTCTGTCTGCTGCTTTAGGAAGATCCTCACCTTTTATTTCTTAATAAAATTAATTTCTTTACCATGCTTAGTCCTCCGTTGGACTGTTACAGTGAGCATAAAGGGAAAAAACTTGACTTAGTGCAATTGTTAATAATTAAGAAATGCTTTGTGAAATAGCAGTGCTTTGTGGAAGGTGGGGAGAGTAAAAGGAGCTACAGCTTGGTGACAACAATTTTTAAAATAGTTCACAAAACCCAAAGTCAATTACAAAGTTCTGCATTTGAGTTCATGAAGATACTTCTTCAAGCCAATAGAGAAATCTCAAAGATAAATCAGACAATTTTTAGGTGCTCTCTGTTGTTTCTAGTTGTAATGACCTCTACCTGCTTTGTATGTATATTATGATGTACAAACAAGAAAAAATAAGGTTTTTTCAGTATATTTGTCATTGACAAGCAAGATTTGTTAATTATTATTTTTCTATCACTCTAATTTACAAAGCAGAGTGACAAACTGAGCAATGAGTGAAGGATGAAAAAGCGGAACACTATTTTTTTCACTTTGCATTTTAGCTGAGAGGCTGAGCCAACAAATCACGTATATCTACAGTATAACAACTTGTTATTTTTGCTGACATCCATTCTTGCGGCTCCACCTCAGAAACTTATGACTCTTCTGTTTTAAAATAAATTCAAGAATTAACGATGGAACATGTTTAATAATGAGAGACTCAGCATTTCAGTAAGATTGTGAAAAGTAAATAAATGTGCTAAGCTCTCTATTCCATCAACAATGACAAATGCCATACCCAGAGTTCAGTTTCATCATTCCTTAGAAAAATGAACTCTTTATTTACTTTAAACAGAAGAGATTCTTACAGATACTGAGGTCCAGTCTCTGACTTATCCGTAAAAACATAGCTTCTGAGTGTTGAGTTTCATTTTGATAGTTGCTCCGAATCTGCTTATAGTATTGCAATTTATTTTAGGAAGAATTACCTAATTATGTCCTATTCTTGAAGCCTTTACTGAATTGAGCCTTGTATGAGTACTTGAGGATCAGTACTACATCAATGAGTTCACAAATTTCTGGGTGATAAGAATTATTGTGCTGGGTTACAAGTAGCTTCCTTGTGGACCAACACCCTCTAATCTAGAAAAGCTGTATCAAAGGTACAAAGAAACTAGAAGTGGACATAGAATAACATGCCCTTTAAACAGTTTCCTACAGGCTTTTTTGTACTCAGAAACCCTCCAGATTTTATCTTTTCCAATATTTCTATTTTTTTCTTTTATTATCATTACACCTTTGGATATGCTTCTCCTCTTTTAAAGAAAACATTACTAAATACTATACAAACATAATTTGCTTGGACATCACCACTAGTGGCAAGGTAGAGCTTTCATATTGCCTTCAAGAATGTTTTCCTTTCCTGTGTCATATCTGATTTGCTTAGGTAAGTGGTTATATAGATCCACAGAATTAAATCTCATGCAGTAACATCAAAGTATTTCCTATATAATTCCAGGCAGTGAGATAAAAGGCACACCTCTATGTTTTTTGCTGGTTTTGATTTGAGAAGAAATACTATGGAATTCCAATGAGGTGAGAGTAAACTCACTAATACTGCAAATTCTTGGTTTTGGTATGTTCATACTCAACCACAGGCAGGTGATGGATGTGCCTAATTTAGGACAATGTCAATCCACAGCTTTTGTGACAATTACTAGAGAGAAAGGGAGAGAGGAGTACCTCCAAAGAGCAGTCCATATTTCAAATGGTCTGAGCTGCTCTCCAGAATGGTCTGAGCTGCTCTCTAGAATGGGTTGGGGTTTTTTCCCTGATTACTTAGGCAGAAAGCCAAGGCAACAACAGTCAGTTAGAAGGGTCCAAATAGAAGCTGTCTAATAATAGCCTGACAGTCTTCTACATTGCCTGGTTTAGCATGCATTAATAATCCACAATAAATGCCAAAATTCTAGTTTTACATCTATCTACCAATCTATCTGACTAAATGCTGTTTTTAAGCTAATGACAAACTTTGAAAAAGGAGGGATAGGACATGCATTGTCCAATTATCCTTAATTAAGAACTATTTGGAGATCCATTCAAGACACTGACTCAAGTAGGCAGAGCACTGAAAAGGGACAAGAAGAAGAGAAATACAAGGAGATTCAAATCAGAATGAAAATGAAGCTATTTGGGCCTGTAATTCGCATTTGGCATTCCAAAAGAAGAGCTTCTAAATGAGTTTGAAAGGGGAAAATGTACACTAACAAAATAAAAGGCAATTTATTCATGTGGGAAAAAGGGAGTGTGTAGCTAGTGGAACATGGAAGTTAACAGTCATGCACAACAAATGTTAACAGGCATGAGAGACTGCTGTACTCAGTGACTAGGTTGAAAGTTATGTTGCTCAGCTCGATCTTTTTCTGGTTGTCCTGCTAAGCTGACAGCAGAACAAAACATTCAGATCAGTTGACATAAGCCCTAACATACTGACAAAAAAATCTCCAGTATCTGGGAGGTAGAGTGAAGCACTTAAAATTAAGAAATGCCAGAATTCAGTTTGTCAATGTAATCTGAACTGTGTCTTGGTGTCCACTTGTCTTATCACAGTTCTTAATTGCACGGTGACATATGCCCTGATGTAGCCTACATAAATTAGACACTTATTGAAATACCTAAAATTCAAGTGTGGTTATCCAACGTTCTCCTGAGAGTCTGTCAGGAGGCAGGTAACTTTCACAACTGATTCTGCCACTGCAGGAGCTGAATGGTCTCAGAGGTGTCCTGTTTCATCTCACTGACCTCAGAAAAAGTAGAAAGTGGAGGCACCTCAATTAAGTGCCTACAGCATGATGGGATGAATAATGGCAGGAACAGGACTGATTCAGTTCAGAGAGGCATCTGTCAGAATGAATGGTGCAGTTTTAATGAGCAACTAATCAATATTTGGTATTCTCACTGCTGGTAAGAAAGCGAGCACATGCCATCTTTGCTGAACACATATAATTTTGCTGTCCATTTAGAATAATTAATTTCCTCATTAGTATTTCTGTTGTGCTTCTCACTGAAGTATCTGAATTACTCATAAAAATTAATTGGTGTATCTTCTTAACACCCTGTGCAAGATGACACACAGAGGCAAAATCTCTCAGGATATGTAATGCTCAGCACTGTAACATCCAAGAGTTACCTACCATGTCCAAAGTGAATTTCATATGATTGAATTATAATCCCAGGTCAATTTACATTCAATGGAAGATAGTAAGTGTCTTCAACTGAAGCTTACATTTGCCAGGACACTGAGGGCTAGGAGGCCCAAGATGCTGGCTAGATATTACAAAGTCATGGATGAGTATGTCTGAAATTGTGTTAGGTGGCTGCCTTGTGGATTCAGCAAGACTTCTCTGTGAAACCCCTTTTGAGGTTACACATATAGCTCGTTTTCTTAGCCAGGAATTTAGCATGTTCACCTCGAGAACTAGCCCATACTACCCCTAGAGGTGGGAAACAACGGCATGAACATCTCAGATTACCATATAGGTTACATTTTAACAGATTACATATGATAATGCCTTGCAGAGAATCATAGAATCATTCAGGTTGGCTAAGACCCTTGGGATCACCGAGTCCAACCATCAACCCTACTCTACAAGTTCTCCCCTAAAACTTATCCCCCAACACCTCATCTAAACGACCCTAAGGAATCCTAAATACCAAACTGATAGACCAAGAAGGATGGTTATTAGAAGAAATATATACCCAGAGGCCTGTACTGATTGAATCTCAAGGGGCTCGATTTAGCCATTTTGGTATCTGTTTTGCTGAGATGGATCCTTTACAGGTCCTTTCCTTGAAGCCTCCTGTGTTGTGGTCACTTCAGGAATCTAAGTAAGGCAGGCAGGATTGCCCTGCATTGCTCCTAAATTCTGCGTAGGAGGCATTTCAGATGATTGCTACTGCCTGAGAGTTTAAAGTTGCAAAGTCTCACTACCTGCTATTACCTGAAAAGTAAGAGGATTCATGTGTGAAAGCTATTCTGGGGCATCTGGCATGCTGTAACTGGCTGTCCTGTGGTCATTTATTCATGTGTCCTTTCCCTTCCATTCCTGAAATGCATAAGGCAGCAACCTTCTTGGTAAAAGTTTTCTTTATTACAAAGTGCTATTTCATCCCTGATTATTATCTTTGTAAGTCATCTGGATGAGGAGATCAAGTAGTACCCTAACAAAGTTTGCAGATGACACCAAACTGAGTGGGGAAGTGGACACTGCAGAAGGAAGAGCCATCCTGCAGGTGCACCTGGATAGGCTGGAAGAGTGAGCTAATAAGAACTTGAAATTCAGTAAAAACAAGCGTAAGTTCTCATACCTGGGAAAACATAATCCAGGACTGCAGACTGGGATCTACCTGGCTAGAGAGCATCTCTGTGAAAAAAGGACCTGGGAGTCCTGGGGGACAACAAGCTCAACATGGGCAAACAGTGTGCTGCAGTGACAAAGCAAACCAAGAAGGTGCTGGCTTGCATTAACAAGGGCAGCCCCAGCAGAAATATAGAAATCATTATCCCACTCTACTCAGCGCTTGTCAGACCACACGTGGAATCTTGTGTTCAGTTTTAGTCTCTGCTATACAAAAAAGATGTGGACAAGCTGGAAAGTGTCCAGAGAAGGGCCACAAGGGTGATAAAAGGACTAGAAAAGCCTGCCGTAAGAGGAAGGGTTTGTTCAGCCGTGAGAAAAGAAGGCTTAGGGGAGACCTTATCATCATGTTCCACTATTTAAAGGGTGACTAAAAGAAGAGAGAGACTTTTTACGAGGAGTCACATGGAAAAGATGTATGGCAATGGGTACAAGTTAATCCTGGGACGATTCTGACGGCATGCAAGAAGAAAATTTTTCACAATGAGGACAATCAGCCATCGGAATAATCTCCCCAAGGAAATGATGGAGTCCCCAACATTGGTCAATTTTAAAGTTCAGATGGACAGGGTGCTGGGCCATCTTATTTAGACCATACTCTTCCCAAGAAAGATTGGACCAGATGACCCTTGAACTCCCTTCCAACCTGGTATTCTATGATTCTGTGATCCCCTTGGGAGCTCTAGTTTCTTGGTCAGGAACCCTCCGTGTTCACACAGCTCTCTCTCACTCCTACGCTAAATTTCACTGTTGCGAAGTTTTCACCTACCTACAACTATTTCCCCACAATTTACCAGCTCCTGACAAGAAATACCTCCCAGAAATGCTCCCCACAAAGGTTCTTCTAGCTTCAGTTTTTCACTTGCTTGATCTCTCCTCCCCATTCAGTATCACATTTTATTTTGTCTTTCCCACTTGATCGTATCTGGTGTTTCTTCCTGCAATTGCTGGTTCTGAAGCTCTTCCTTATATCAAAGCCATAAATATTCTTACATCACTTCTTCCTATTAATACTTTCCATTTCCAATCTTCTTTTGATAGAAAAAAAGGAAAAAATTATATACCATATGTGAATAATGATTGCTAGTACCAACATTGGAAATGATGGCCTAATTATGAGAACAGTTACACTGAAAAGTTTTATCCTATGCATATTCAAATTGAGTAGCAGTCATACTTCAGTGGTGTAATAAAACATGGAAGAAACAGAGGTAAAAAATTCTCTGAGAAGACCATAATTTTTATCTGGTATGATCAGGGCTGCAGAAAGAGGATATAGAATTTGTGACATAGAGAACACCAAGGAAATTGCCTTCAGGGTTCAGTAAGTGGGATTATCACCTTAATCCTTTTGAGATAGATATACTGAGTTCAGTGTCATTAGCTATATTGTATAGGTCTTTGGGAATAAAAGAAAACCTGTAAGATTGAGAGTTTGGTTAAAATGAAAGGCTGCTTACACCTGACCTATATAGCCATAAATTGCAAAGGGCTTCATAAAGCTCTTCACCCCAGCTCTTACTGCTGGAAAATCCTTAGCTGCAGTTGGTAGACATCCTCTCAAAAGGTGGTTCTTTAATACATTGGGATCATGTAGAAGGAACTGTAACGTGAAAGTACTAATATACATTAGGAAGAACAGAGAGAATCATGTGAACTGTTATTATCCTGTATACTCTGATGATAGCTATAACCTCTGTAACCACTCACTTCCCAATAGTTCAATCCAATAATTTAGACTTGCATGTGAATCTGGCCAAATACTACACCATCAATGGGAGATGTGGCCATTTACTTTCTCCTGATGATTTCTCAGGATATGAAGTTGCTCCTAAAAGGAAATGCTTCACAACGTTTCAAGATGTAAATAACACAAAATGAATCTTTCCCTGACTATCGTTACAATTGATTTTTTAATAAATTCTTACAACTTCATATTTTTTTATACAAATATTGCAATGGATTTTTTTTTACTTATAAAGGTTTGCTATATGTAGCCAGACAAAAAAAAACCCTGACAATTTAGTGTTCATACTAAAAAAGAAATGTCATTGCTGCTCTGAATAGTTACAAGTTAACAACTTCAGTTAATTGTGTCTTTTGTTAAAGAAAAAAAGTCTAAAAACTCTAGTATGAGTTATTTAAAGTGTTTGAATTAACTGTTTAACTATTTCAGATAATAAAAATTATTCAGACATTTCTGAATGTAGGAAAACTTATTCATTTTCCTACAAACAATTTTCAAGGCAGTGTTCAATAGTTTTTAGTGAATCTAGGAATCATTTATGAAAACTTATATATATATATCCATGCATATTAAACAGATACTTTATATTAATAAGATTTTAATTACAGGAGTTTAGATCAGTATTTTGCATATGGTGAGTTGAGTTGAATGCTTTTTTGTCTTTGATCTTTCATTGCAAAATACCACTGTATAAAGGCCTAAGAGAGATTTAATCTGAAAGAGCTAATAATTTCATATCTATAAACTGTTAATACTTGTCTGATAGTGTTTCATTGCAGATAATATTGTTATGCTAAATTATTACAGGAATTACTTAATACTATTTGCCTATTTTTGCCATTGTCCAGTTAATATACTATTTGACGATTATTTTCATTATTGAGGAGTTCTATAATTAATGAAGTGCTACAATGCAAATTATGTGTTTAACAAACAATGTCAGTATTCAGTGGATAGATTCTTAATGATTTACAAGGTGTGTCCTACATTGTTTTATACCAGAACAATTCAGGAAATGAAAATGCCCAGTATACCTTATTTTTGGGGCCTTCTGAATCCAAGGCTTTTTGAACAGAAATTGAGGTTGCACTTAAAAGTGTTTTTACAGCAATTCAGAGCTCTAGTTTTCACTTGAGAAGTCCCTAAACCTCTCTTGCATTTTGAGTGATTTAAAGACTTTTGACTGTAAAGATTCAATCGATAGTTCTCTCAACAGCTTAAGATTCTCAACAACTTAGGTAGGTTCATCCTGAAGCCAGAGACAAAACAGTCAACCAACTTGGAGTTAACAGCTCCTGACTGGCTTAAAAAAGGATGGTGAATTATTTCCTTTATGCTAGATGCCTGGCAGGTCTGTTCACAGGCTGAGAAGGAAATGGACCACAGTGTACCTAGGACAGAAGTGCATAACTATTACCTTTTTAAAGAGGAAATAAAGGTGGTAAGTACTATCCTAAAGGAATGTCAAATCAGGCTTGGACTGGGGTGCCACTCCTTTCTCATCCAATGTAGGAAAGCATTCACACACGGACTTACCGTTTTCAATATTTTATAAAGCATGCTCACTGCAATTTCAAAAACAACCACCACAAACACTACCCTTTACTAAAGCTCCTGTGGTGACCTCTTTTTCTTTATTCCTGTTCAGTACCCACATTTTCTGCAGGACCAATTTACAATTTTTTTTTTCTT
The DNA here is from genome assembly GCA_033124195.1 of Coracias cyanogaster. Classification (NCBI taxonomy): domain Eukaryota; kingdom Metazoa; phylum Chordata; class Aves; order Coraciiformes; family Coraciidae; genus Coracias; species Coracias cyanogaster. Next base: position 90,541 of record JAVSBS010016143.1, read on the forward strand.
AATAACTGTTTTTCTGACTAAATATCCATGTACTGTTTAAGAATTTCTTCTCAGTTTAATTTATGTCTCTGTTCTCTCTCCTTACTCCCTTTCACAGCATTCCTTCCCTTTCCCTCTTCCTACCTCTTTTCCTATATTACTCTTTCCCATCCAGGTACTTCTCACTTTCTTCAGTGCTTATCATCTAATGGAATGGAATGGAATCTAATTTCGTCTAATCTATTTTGCTCCTTAAGCATTTTTCTTGCTATTACTACCTACTGTCATCTCTCTCTTTCATCTCCTTGGATGGGAGCAGAGCATGAATTGTGTCACTTTTTAAGTACAGAGGCTGAGAATCTCACCTGGTGAGAACATGTGGATGTTGCTCTCCAAAGAGAGTTGGCTGACAGATTTGAGTATGCAATGACTAAAATGAGCTTTTTGAAAGTATTCAATGGCATAGTGTTAAGAAAATAGCTGAAAATAAGAGCTATATAAAAAAAAATCCTGGATTTTTTTTAAAGTAAAATGTGTCCTTTATAGGTTAAATATGATATAGAAAAAAAGTGGTAAGAAATACACATACTAGAATAGTGTATATCTCGAAGGAGCATCTTAAAATTCATCTCAATTTTGAAAAGAAGCATACATATAAATACAAATATACTAGAAACTTCATTGTTAACAGAAGCCTTCAGGAGATATTTAATGAGATCTTTTTCAAATAATTTTCTTCAGATTGCTTCCTAACTTCGTTGAGGATTGGTATGCTAATAAAATATGTCTGAGCACATGAAATAAAAAATGAATATTACTGTTTCAGTTAAAGTGATAACACAATTATTCTCTTTCAAGATAGAAAATGTGCAGAACCAGCAGCGCTCCAAAGTGTGCCCAAGTAGAAGCACATTAAGAAGACATTAGCAGTATGGAGTCCAGAGCTGCATGCCAAGCGTGGAGGGCTCAGGGCTTGTGCTCAGGTGGGCTCAGCTCTGCTCAGACAGCAAAGGGCATATGATTAATTCTGAGAGCATAAAAAGGAAATTGTTAAAAGATTTGAAATAAAATCCAAAAAGGGGGATGAAAAATGACAGATTAATCAATAGCTCCTCAAAACCACTTCTCATATATTCCAACAAATGAAGTTTGTTTACGTGTGGATGCATAAACAGACATACTTTACCGAATTCCTATGGGATAAGTTTTGCTTTATTCAGACTGAATAACATTTTTTTCAGCACAGGAGTCACAGATGTCAGTCAGTGGCCTGAAGATTGGTTGCTGTTTCACTTGTGTTTATTCTGAACTTTCATGGAAATTTAAGCTACAGAATGCCTTCAGTTAGAAGGCACATATTTAAAAACACCTTTACATGAGAAATGAGCCAGTTACTTGAAAACAGTGCATAATGGAATTGTGAATAAATATGATTCTCAACATATATGGGGTTGTATTGCATTTCTCTCAATCGAATAGTTAAAATGAATGTTTTAAATGGAGATGGCAGCACAAATAAAGTGAACGTAAGCCAAAGACCTGAAAACCTGTCGTATCCTATCCTATCCTATCCTATCCTATCCTATCCTATCCTATCCTATGTAGATTTGTAAACTGGTTCCTTAATCTCAAAATACCTGAAAACCCTCCAAAGAAGTATGTGACATTACTGTGACTATGCATCTGCCACATACAGCTTGTTGTCCTCTCCTCTTTCAGGTGAACAGCACATGTGTAGCAGTAGAAAGTAAGTACTCTCACTTTCTGAGAGTTTTAGCCTTTCTTCCTTCATTATTTTTGAAAATATACCTCTTGTGATGTATTTGTTAGAAGGGGCAAGTTAAAAGAAATGCACTCTGCACTGAGGGCAGCAGCAGATGAGATTCATGATGGCACATTTTTCTGAAGGGTGTGGGTAAAGAGTAGGGAGAGCAGGGAGTTCGTTTTTGGTGCTGCCTCTAAGAAATGTATGTCACCTGCATAGATGAATTTTCCTATTGCAGTAGAATGTTCTGTTATACTGAAAGACTAGAGATGTCAGTGATGTTTTTCATTTCTGACCTGTAGTTTTTTGTTCTTCTGCTGTCTTGGGCATGGGACATAAAAACTGCTGTAGGGCCAAGACTTTGAACTTGATTATGTATTCTGTAGAGGAGGGACCAAACTTATTCTCATGAGAGACTAAATCTGACAATCTGGCATCTGGTGCATGCTCCATTTGGCAAAAGTTATTAAAGTAGATACAGCTACTGTAAAGACATTGGTATTTCTGTGGGGACATCATATACACAGTTGCTGCTGCTTTTGCACAAAAAGCAGTATAAAAACAGATCAGCGGGGGAGATCTGATGTGGAAGGTAGGGCTGTTTCATCCAGATGCTCTGCTGTATGAATATGGTTACACTGCTGTGGTGCCAGAATTGGGGTGTCTGCTGAATGATGTGCTTTTCCATGTGGATTTAACCAGTTTCAGGGTGTGCTATGCTGTCCACAAACTGTGCTGCAAAGATTCACAGGAAGTCTCTGTTTCATATCCATCTTTCATAGGAAACCACTGGAAAATGAGTTTGATGTGTGTATGATAGCCTCATTGGTAGGAGATACAGGACTGTATTTGGCACTGCTTGGTATGTCTTACGTATTGAAGACAGCACATCAAGGTACACCTGTAACCACTGCTCACCTGAAGATTGTGGAAAGTATTAATAGCTGAGAGCGGGATTTTTTCATGAAGCCTATGGCTCAGCAGCTGAAGGAAGAAAGTTCATAACTCTTCAGAGTCTGCTTTCTGACACTAGTGTGTAATGCAAGAACACTTCTGGAGCGTGGTCTGAACTGATGACATATAGATGCATCCCCAGTTAAATGATCTTTCATGAGAGTGTCATTAGGTGATCTTGATCAAGCACCAGATCATCTTCCTGTCAGCACTATGTTTGCAGTGAAGGACTGACTGAAGCATGCACCATTTTCAAATTAGTGGCACTTTGTTCCAATCCATTTAATCAATTCACCTACTTTATCACTGTTTGAATGTTGATGATCTAGCATATTGAAAATATGATTAATTAATGTGGGAATTCTCAGTGATAGGGAAGAGAGGGAAAGGTTGAGGCAGAGTTTCTTATCAGGTGCTTCCGTGGAGGAGGGATTCAAAGCCCTTGGCATTTTCATGTTGACAATTAGACACAGTCACAGTCTGAATGGAGAGGTTGTACAATTACTAGGATCAAATGATTTACACAGGACTGACAAGTGCCTTCAGATGTCTGTACTCCGAGGTAGGGTAGCAATGGCACAGCATGAAGGTGATGCTGGGCTATGAATCTTGGTTTCACAGACACACCCTTTGCAGGGTATTTCTTCAGCAGACATTTAAGTCTGACAGAGAGACTGCATTTTCCCTCTGCCCTTCTCTCCCTAATGTCTGGTTTAGCCAGCCACTCTCTATGCTCAGAATTCCACTCAGGAATTGTGACTGAGACACCTTTCTGACTTAACTGTGCAGTGCCACACTTTACAATACTCCTAAAAACCTGAAATACCAAGCAAGGGGATTGCTGTTCATAGAAGCAATCCAGGGAAGTCAAACTGATTTGTTTTGAGAGGGGGGGTACCCAAAGTACCAACATTTAGGAAAACAAAAGAAAACAAAACAACCCTATAGGGACTCAGTTTGTATAGATTGAGTTTGAGTTCAATGTAGACACGTATAATGAGATGAAATCTGAGTCCTGCAAGGACTGTGTCAGAGATGCTCTGAGATTTCAGGACTTAATCTACTTTAAGTTTCACTTCAAAAGGTGGTGGCTTTTGACAGAAGTGTCTGCTTAGTAAGTAGGAGATTGGGTTTCAGTGCTGCTTTAAGGGAGGAATGAATCTCTAGCAGAGTGCCCAGATGACTGGGTTACAGGCTGGCTCCTGGAACAGATGGCCTTTTATCTTGAAACTGGGGCAGCATGTAGGTAGGACTGCAGGATTCATGAGACCAAAGGGGAAAAATCAAGTGATTATGCTTCTATCGTAGAATTGAACTTCAGGGAGGAATTCAGGTGTTATAAGTAATCCCTGGGTTATTTCAATATTTTTTATTCAGCAGTTGTCCAACAAAAAAAATATTAAGAGTCTACTCAGCTTTAATTGCAAGCAGAAAAATGCATCTATATGCGTTCAAATACAAATACACGTAGTAGACAAAAAAGATGGATTTGCAATGTCCAAGTAAATTTCTGAATTTTCCCAAAATTGGTATTATTAATAGTTACAACACAGCATTACTGAACTATACCAATTCTATGAGAGTCAGTTTTTCTGTAACCATGAATTGTCTTTGTGCTGTTCCTTATTTTGGACTGATGGACTTGGGATCACAACATTTGCTGTAATAAATGGAAGGAGATGGGCATCTATAAAGTGCAGTCTCATTTACTCTTCACTTTACTCAGGGTACTTCTAAAGAAGATAATACCTTTTACATTCTGTTCTGGTGATCAATGGTGATGCTCTGGATACTTTGTGATGAGAATAAAAATAATTCAAAAGTTTTATCCCTGTCTTCTTAGAGCCTATTCTGACAGAATGCAGTTTTGAAATGCAAGAAATCTCACTACTAGAAAAATCTGCTTCTTGTTAAATATTATTTTAATCACATAGATAGAAAGTTACATATTGACATGGCAAGACAGTGAGATAGGATCTTTCTGAGGTTGATGTGATTTTCTATTGCAAATGTAAATTGATTGCTTTTCATGGTAAAATTAACACCAGGGTATTTTCTAAACAAATAATAACAGTTTTACTTTCCTGAAAACTTGCACTTGTCTGGTGTTCATTTCAAGTTCAGCAACAGCAGAATATAAATGGCAAAGCACCAAGCTTATTGTCAGCATGCAGCTCATAATACATAATAATTATTAGTTCAGATGTATACAATGGGATATACATATTTCTCTAGAAGAAGTTTGCAGTACTTCCTTGGCAATTGCATGTTCTAATTACTTCCCTACAGGCCATACAGAAAAATCTGAAATGTTAAAGTGAAATTTTTACTATGTATCTCCATGGAGGCAAAGCAAAATATGTTCCTTGAAATTACATCCTTGAAATAATTGTGTATGGATTTACAGGACTGGCTACTGTTAAGCAGCAGTTTCAGTCTAAGAAAACTATCAAACAGAAATATCTTGAAGTAATTTACTAGCCGTCATGGGTCTGATTTTATTGCTTATCATAAAACTACACTGCAGTTGTTCAAGAGAAGAATGTACTCTGTTTCTGTAAAGGTATCTGCAAAACTCCATCCTTTGTAGCTGTTCTGTGTATGAAGAAACTGATTATTCCAGGCTCCTTGCATTCAAAATCAGACACAAATGTTTTGCTGCTCTTACGCGTTTCTTACTGCTCTGTGGATAAAAGTGTCTATGTCTAGATTGCTATCATAAGAATGGAAGAGGCTTTTGAGGTGGTTGAGTTCAATTCCCTGCTCCTGCAGGCTACATATACCCTAAGGAGTACCTCTGAATGCCTGGCTCTTGGTGCATGCTCTGGCTGAATGCCAGCACTGTGCTGGGGTGAGAAGCAAATATACACCTCCCATCAGCTTCAAGCTTTCTTCACAAAGAAATTTGACTGAAAAGGATTTTTAATGTGCTGTGGCTAACATTTTCAGAATGAACCACTCAAAAAATAAGAAATTGCCTGTGCAGCTTTTATCCTATATATCTTAATAGTGTTTAAGAAGAGAGTGACAAAAAAAATAGTACTGCTATTGGAATTTCTGCGTGAATTTGCCCTGACCTACTCAAATTTTGCATTCAGAATTACAGGTTTAGTTCTTGTGGTTTCTTTGCTGCTCACATTACAGTACCTGGTATTTTTCAAAACACTAATGAAGAACTTATCTTCATAGCCTGAAGTGAAGGGTGTAACATTGGCTCTGCTTCATTTGGAAGGAACTGAGGCACAAAGGAGCGAAGAACAACATTCACTTAAGAGTCTAGACTTTATTATAGCTCAGTTGTTCAGATCATTATTCCAGCCAATGTCAAGTGCACCCACGAGCATGCAGCAGTTCTGTGTATGCTTGAGGATTCTGAAAATGGAGAACTAAGAATTGCAATCTGAACACTTCCAGATTAAGAAAAACACCATTTAAAAAAAAAAAAAACCACACCATTCAAAGCACTATATCTGTTCCCATAAGTCTGCTACAGGAAAAAAGTCATTACTAGCTGGTGAATACTGACATGATTTGCCTTGTGTTGGAGAGGAAATTTTGCAGTGACTTGTCATTACAGATTGTCTTCTTCAAGGTGGCATTCAATTGATTCAGCCCTGAAAACAGGTAGGCTGACTACTGAGAAAACTGGCAGGAATAAGGTCTCTGGAATTACTGATGGTAAGAGAGTCTTTATCCAGCACTTGTTGCCTACTGCAGGATTTTCAGGGAAAGTTCTATTCTTCACAACATGGCCACACACATTCACCACCTTCAGGATCTGGGGTAGGCTCAGTACATGCTAAACATTGCTATCAAAGTTTAATAGGTCCCTGTACGGTATGTATGAATGGAGAATTCTTGAAAGACTCATGACTTGGTTAACCAAGAACTGTTTTTCATGGGAATGGTGAAAATCTGATCTTCATCATTTGATTTTATGCCTTTATTAGTTCCTCAAAGTGGATTAATAAGCTTAACGACCAGAAAGTTAATATACAGAACCAATTTTTCCTCATCTCACTCTCAGAATAGGTTGAACTTTTTCTTGTTAAGCTTTCCAGCTTATTTCACTCTAAGCCAAGTACTCAGCATGAAAAATGTACTTCTAAAGATTAAGATATAGAGCGGGGGTCTTCAAACTTTTTAAACAGGGGGCCAGTTCACTGCCCCTCAGACACTGTCGGGGGCCGGAATACAGTTCGGATAAAAACGATGGGGGAGTCGCCCACCTCGCTGATGCTGTAGCCCCCCTCCCTAGCCCGACCACACAGTCCAGAAAGGGTGGCCAGAAGGGACCAAAGGAACTCTGCTGCACCCGGGCTCTGGCCGGGGCGCGGATTAAGTGGCAGGAAGTCATCTGTGGCTGCTTAGTTTCCCCCCAGCGGGGGAGGGGGGGGTGGGGAGTTCTGTAAATACCCACGGGCCTCTTTGAGGACCCTGACGGGCCGCATCTGGCCCGCGGGCTGTAGTTTGAGGACCCCTGATATAGAGAGAAGCAAGATAGATTTACTGGGAAAACAGCAACATTCAGAAAAACTTGTGAACTGCAACTATATTTTTACAGCTTTCTCTTTCTGAAGAAAAGTATTTAAGCACATTTACTCTGATAGATTCTCCTGGGTTTATTGCCTTATTTACGTTAATATTTTCTATGAACAGTGATGCAGAAACACTAACTTCATTAATGAAACATGCAGTTAATTTCTTGACAAAACATTTCTGAGGGACCCTATTGATAACAATTAACTTTATGCTAAGGAAATCCTTATGCCAAGGAGAAAAATATATCACAGCCCGAAACAATATCTCTTGTCATGTTCAACTCTAGTTGTGATAACTGTGGCTGGTTGGCCTCTCTGTTATTAAAGAAAACATATCTTCTAACTCAGCATTAGCCTGAATACCATCTAGTTTAAAAGCAGGAGCCAGACCCAATAAAACTAATTCAGATTGTGTGCCGACAAAATAGCAGCACAAAAATTGGTTTAGCTTCAGTTCTTGAAGCTTGGGCTTATGCTCATAATCTAAACTATCTTTATTAGGTTTGGCAACAGTATATGAATGTAAGAAAACATCACAATAAATGTACCGTCTGTCCAGGTATATAATGGCAAGATAACTTACAAACTTACTTTATAAGGAAAGTTCTAGTTAGGTTATATACATAACCCAACCCCAAAGTGTAGTGATGCTTCTAGAATCCCCAGAGTATTTACTATATAAGGTTCAACTTTATTTTCTGGCTTCACTTAAAATAGGGTATTGTTGTGCTTATGTTTCTGTCTCAGGTGAATTTACATCTGGGTACTCTCAATATTTCTAGTAAAGAGTGACTTTGTTGCTTATACTTCACTGAAAAGCTGTGTTTAATTCCTTTTCACATAGGGCTATGAAGGGCCATCCCTTAAGTGTAAAGGTCATTCTTTTTCAAAAGTGGGACCTTGAAATAATATTACCACCCATGTAAAGGGTCTTTCATATGTTTCTATACAGTATTTTTTTCATCGTTTGTTAAAGCTATTGGAGAATACAAACTATCACTGGAATAAGAACTGGCCAAGAATATTTTTTTTCTCATACTGCCTCCTGAAAGTCACAGAAGCTATTTCCTAAAACAAAATTCCCTGTGAAGAACTGTATTTACTATAAAGAGAAGGATTAAATAATATGTGAGGTCTGTGCCTGTCACCATGAAGTATAAATTTCTAGGATTAGTCAAATAAATTAGAAAAGAAAGAGGGGCCTTCCAACTTATATCAGAGCCCACGGTTTATAATGTCCTTCTTCTAATTACTTATCCAGTTTAGATTGCAAGTGTTCTACAACTTTCCTTGAAAAGCAGTTCCTAGCTCAATTTTTCATCTTTATTGACTTTGAAGCTTACCTAAGTGTCTTCAGTATTTGCCCAATGAATTGTGCTAGAGCTGTTTCTGTGTAGAGTTTCAGTTTGTGGGAAATCTTGCCTGTTTGATTATCTGATTCTTCGCCCAGTGAAATGCTGTGAAAGCCCTGAAGTTAATGCCAGAAGAAAGAGAATCTAACAATAGATTAAGACATTGGGGGAGTCACTAAAAAGTAACTTCTACAGCACTTTGACTTTGTGAGAGAAATAGATCTCTCTCAATATGTGGCCTTCTGCCTCTTTGAGGTCATCACAGTTTCTCATATGCATATCAGAAAAACGTTCTCTGCATCATTCCTAAAAGACACGTCCTTGAGCTTTACTCGTAAATTATGACTAAAGCTGGAAAAGGTAGAATTACTAAACAAAATGTGACAGGGTAAATCAACAGCTAAAGGGAGGATTGTGGCGGACTGTGCTGAAGGAAACTACAGGCTTTCCATTCTGGTGAAATTCCTTAAGGACCTGGCTTACGTCAAATTGTATGTAATGCTTTTATTTATGTCCATATAAAGCCAAAACAATGTGCTAATAATAGTTGCATATGACACCACATTCAGAAAAATAATTCATGGTAGTAGGTGTAAGAATATCATATAGAAAGAACTTGGTAATCTTAAGAACTGGAGATGTAGATAGATGAGAAAAAAATAACATTATTCTGTAGAGAGTAAAGTTATGAAGTTTCCTCTACTTTCAATAGCTGTTTAGATAGAAGCAGCAGGGGGAAAGAAAGAATTGGATGTATTAGCCAACAGCAAGATGTTTGGGAAAATAAGATAGTGGAAAAGTCCAGTGTTCAATACGAATATGTCTTGAAATGCTAGATTTTCTCAGCTAGAATAAAACTGAAGCCAGAGCACATGCCTTCTTCCTTCTCCAGCTGTGTTGCTTGCGGAGGTAATGACCCCTATCCTGTTCCCGCTTTCTCCTTCAAATCATGATGTGTCTTCTAACTCACTTTAGTCAAAGTGAGCCAGGTTGTCTTAAAGAGTTTCATCTGAATATGAAAATGGAACGATTCCGTCTTGTTTTGCCTGAAATAAAAGAGAACAATCACTTAAGCAGCTCAGCTGGCAAAATCTAAGCAGGTAATAGTGTATCAGGGTATCTCTGACAGGAAGCAAAGCAAAAAATGAAATGGTAACCTCTGGTTGCCCATCGTAACTTTTTTATGGTTACCATAAACATGGTAATCTCTGCACTGGATGCAGAGAGGGTGATTAGAGGTGGCAGATAAGCTGTAGCCATAGCTGACAAGTACAATGTGCCAAAACACAGCTACCCTTGCATTTGAAGGTTTCTTCTGAGTAACTGTGGAGCATAAATAAAATGTTGGAAAACCTGAAGAAGAGTGAATTTTCATAAAACAGAGAGAAGCCACTGAATTGTAGAACTTCTAGCTCAATTTCAATTCCTGGAAACTTTTTTTACCAAATAGTCAAAACTATTTCTAAGCACCTAAAAGGTAACAAGGAAATAAATAACAGACAGCAGCAATTTGTCAAGAGTAAATCATGTCAAACCTGCTTAATTTCTTTCTATGACAGAACTGAAGGAACTGTGAACAGGGGAAAAGCAGTAGATGTCGTATATTGACTTTCATAGAGCATTTGAAATTGTCTCTTGTGATGTTCTCATAAGCAAACTCTGGAATCATAGTCCAGATGAACACTAACAGGTGAGTGTTAGACACCTTTGCTAACAGTACCCACAGAGTCCTTGGCAATATTTCACTGTCAAAAAAGAAGGAAGGGTTAGGTGGGAATATACAGGATTCTGTCATGGGTCTAGTTCTGTTCAATGTTTTACTAACAAATTGAACTGGAATTGGATTGAAATGGAAAATATGCTTATTAAATTTGCAGATGTCATGAAACTGAGAGCCATCACAAGGATGGAGGTAGGAACAAAGTTCAAAATGATCTTGACAAATTGGATAAATTGCCTAAAAATTGGATGAAATACAAGGTACAGGATTTAGGCAGAAATAATCTGCAATATGAAACCAGGAAGGGAATAGTAGGCTCACAAACAGGTTTTAAAAGAAAGATTGGGAATTACAAGGTGAAACAGGGCAAAGATTTAATGCCAATATTTGTAAGATACGCTAGAGGAAAAATGTGTACCAATTAGAGACATTATAGTGGAAAACAAAGAGAATGATTAGGACTACAGAAAAAATCATATGAGAGGAATGATGGAAAGAAATAGTATTGTTTATTTACTTAAACTGCAGCAAAGATATAGGAGGAAAATGGTAACTGCTTTCAGGTATTTTAAGTAAAGTTGAGAAGAGAAAATCTCTATGCTCCTTGTGAACAAGGACAGCACAACAGACCGTGTCTTCAGATGCTGCAAGAAAGACTAACTTAAACATATACAGGAAAAAATCGAATGATTAGCAGATTAAAGCACAGGAATCCTTTGCCCAGGAAGGCTGTGGAGTTCAACCCACATCTTAAGCACAGATCATGTGCCAGAAATGGCACATATAGATGACCATGCCATGTCATGACATGTCATTACGGAAATAAAGGTAGGCACAAAGCATTGTCAGAATGGATCAACTGTAAGACCCTCTTGTTAAGTGATAATGATCTGATTAAATCTTAAAGATATTTTTCCATTTATGATGTAAATGCCATTAACTGCCTGAAATTTCATGGATTTACAGTAATTGAGACCAAGAGATAAAGAGACACGGCTCATGATGTTGGAAAAATGTCATAAAATGGTGAGAATAGGTGGTAATTTACTATGTGGCACTTTTTCCTCCTTAGCAACTATTGTTAATGTGAATTTGATTCTAAGGAAGGCTAAATGAAAGGACAATTAATTAACATTTAAACCTTGATAATAGTTATATATTGTTTTTAGCCTCTGTATTGGTTTTAGTAAAACCACGGCGGGGCTCTGCCGGCACTGCTGGTCCCCTGCCCCCTCCCCCCTCCTGCGGGCCGCGGACAGGGAAAGGAAAAAAAAGTTTTAAAGTGCCATTTTGAGTTCAGATAAGGAAGGTTTAATATAAAAACACGTAATAAGGTGCTGCAGCAACAATATTAAGACAGAAAAGTGATGTACAAAAAAAAAACAATACTGGAGGTAAAGGGACGAACTGAACGCACACCCGCGCAGCGAAACGCCGAACCCAGAACTGACCCAAACTACCTCCCCCTGGAAACTCGACTAGCCTCCAGGGTAGGACGTCATCATGGTATAGAATATCAGCACCAAATTAACCCTGTCCTGCCCAAACCAGGACATTATCCACCCCTTATTCTATACTGTGTACGTCATGCCCTGTAGCCATTTAACAATCAAATAAAAACATAATACAGTTTATTGGCCATTCTCCCCCAAAATTAGGTACCCCTGAGGCACACACCGGACTTCTCCATCCTCTTGCATCACCCACCAGGTGCACCCAGGTCCTTGAGCAAAGGCAA
>JAVSBS010016144.1:0-11698 GCA_033124195.1 Coracias cyanogaster
ACTGTTTCATTCTGCCTAACTGTTGTGGTAAAAGCAGCAATGATTATTATTTGTACACTTGTCCTGTTTTCTAGCTATTTCCTCTTCTAGCTTAGAAGTCATAGCATATTAGTTTCTTGTATGAAAGTGTTGGTTGACCTTCTTGCAGCGTTTTCAGGGCTGGTCTGTCTTTTGTACCAGGTAGGATGTACCTGTGTGTGAGATTTAAGCAGAGGAAGCTTAGTGTGCATACAGAGGCCTTATGGTTATCTCTTTTCTGTCCTCTGCTCCAATGTTCTGTTAACAGCCTGTGAGTTGTTATTTCCAGAGGATTAATCGTAGTGACCCTGGGATCTCTTCCTTCATGACAATACGTAACTAGAGGCTGTTGGTTTAAGTATGTAGCAGAGTTGTCTTTTTCATTGTGTTAGTTTGCATTTATGAGCATGAAATTTCAACTACTGATTCTTACCATCCATTTACTTAGTATGAGATAGCTTTCTGCAGTTCTTGTCATTCAATCTTGGTGTTTATTTTTCTGAATGACTCTGTACAGTACATGAGCTTTCTCACTTACTTGCTCATCACCTTTTAAAATTTAGTGAACAACAGATATATGCCTGCACAGACCCCATTGGGACTCTAATTTTTGTCTCTTTGGGACTTTCACATGATATGCCTTCATTCCCTCTTCTCACCTGTCTTTAACTTATTCCTGCATTTTGCCCTTCATCATCTATAACTGATCACTAATAAATCCCTTGACGTATTAGTTTAAGAGCTTTTGCGAGGAAACATTGTGAAAAGCTTTTCGGAAATCTGATTGTGCTGTCTTGCCCAGCTATGTTGGCTCATTCCTTCTTCCAGGGCACTGTGGCAGATTTGTTAATGTTCCCTTCTTCCACAGGGGGTGTGCTGATATTTCACCAGTCCTAGTTGTTTGTGGCTACCAAGTTTGTTCTTTGACACCTGTTTTTCTCCAGAGAAACCTAGAATTTTCATGAGAACCGTTCCTTGAATTACCTGGCAACCTTTCGAGAAATTATTTACAGTTACCGTCTTCTGTTCCATGCCTGCTTTATCTTACAGGTTATATGCTGTTGAAACTTGTGAATTCATTTCTGAGATCTAGAATAATAGTTCTGCCTCTGCCCAGTAAATATTACCAACTTTAGGAACTAATAAGTGGTTTGTCTTGGCTTGGTTTTTTTCTTTCTTTTTAAAAGTTGTCTGCTTGCAGAGACAGCCAAGGTATAAAGTTTGGCTAAAGTTTATCTCAGGAAAAGAGGGACAACATAAGAGAGTTCTTGAGGTTGTCCTTTCGAATATCTCTGATGTGGGGAGTTTTGGTAGCAGAATGTTCTGCTTCAGCTACATGTAGTAAGTGGTTTGTGAATGCAAACAGAGGAATGCAATTTTCAAGATTAAGGACTAGTGCTATTGTTTAGTAACAAGAAAATACTAATGTGAAGATCCATAGTGTTAGTTCAAAATGGGGTAGGAATTTGGGAGTCAGATGAAATGTTCCCATGTGTTTCAATTTTTTCAGTGATTGAATTAACAGAATTTCAGTCGTCTGTGTATGTGAATGGTAAATTTTAATCTTGAGGTAGTAGATCAGATTATATTCCTTGTAACCTGAGTGTTTGAGGCCAAGGCTATGGCAGAACAGTCATTGAACACTGAATTTTACCAGATGTGAGGTCATATAATTCTTGTGTGGTCATATATTTTCGTAAAACTCTCTTTTAAAATTTGTTTCATTTTTAAGTAAAAGGCCATGGAGAAATGTTGGGATTTCCTGAGTATGATACGCTCAGAATGAAGCAGAGACTTAATACCTGCAGGCTGTGTGCTTCGACTTGCCTTTTCACATTACTTTTGACAGTACTGAGAAGTTTAGCTGGAAATTTGACATTATTTAGAGTTTCCATAGAATGTGGATAAGTGCAGGGATTTCCCCCACCCCCATTTTGCAGCTAATAGAATAATGATTAAATTGCCACAATCTTTTAAATGAGGAGGAAAGATCTGGGGTCTGCTTTGATTGGAAGACCCATCATTAAAATTACAATATTAAATAAAGGTTGCTAAAACAGTAATATATTTTTTTTTTTTTTGAGGAAGGAATTCCTTCAACTCTACAGTTATCACTGGATATGATATGCATATTTAAGTGCTAATTGTAAACTATGTTATTGAAAGAGCTGTAGAGAGAAAAGTGTCAAAACTGTAGAGAGGAACTGCATGGACTTTCATTGTGGTTACATCAGTTAAAACAAGCATATGTCTTATGACATCATAGGTTTACAGGTATATCCCTGATAATGTCATTACTGGGGTGTAGCCTAAATTTACATAGACTGATGTGTCTTTATGTCTATCCGGATAAAAGCCATCTGTGTGGCATCTGTGGCTTACCAGGCAAATGTAAAAGCCTTAAGCAGATTCACAGCTTCTTTTGGGATATAATTTTAGTAGAGGGAATCATGTTGCCCTTTAAGTAAATGCTAACTATGTATGTGTCCTCACTTTTACAAGTTGAAACATACATGTCACAACCTTTAGTAGTATTTGAAATATACAGAGAATGCTTGTTTTACAGTTTAAAAGGTCAATATCAACCAGAAACTTTTTTCCATGACATTGCAATACTGGGGGCAGGTAGAAACTCTGTCCAAAAATTGCCTTTCCCTATCGTGTCTACCTTGGGGGAAAATGTTTGCTGGGTTACCAGATACTGCATTTCCCATTTGTGTCACACCCTGTGTAGGTTAGAGATGACCAGATGGTGTAATATGATCACAGCAGAATGCTGCAGCAAGAGATTCTCTTCTGATTGTCTGAATGTCCTTTACCAGTTACAACTACTCCTTTACCAGTTTAAGCATGATATTAAGAAATTCTAACTATGCTACGTTGTGTAAAGTTATAACATTACTTCTCACTGCTTGTAATCTTCAAGTTGTGATATGGTCTGAACTCAAGCTTACTTGATCAGGTTTCTGTCTTAAATCTTGGGACATTTGTTGTCAATCCCTCTCCTGTCCCCCAAACCACAAAGCAGTAATTTTAAAAACACTTTAAAAATTTAAAAAACCTTCAACTTTCTGGGTTTGTGAAATGTACTATTTTTGAAGTTTAATCTAAATTTGTTCTTGAAAAGAAAGGTGTATTTGTTAGTGAATTATGTAGGAGTTTGTGGAACTATTCCTGTAGATTTGTCAAATATTTCCCTCAGATGCCTTTCTAAGAATCAAGCTCTGGTATGTTATTACCATGACAGCTTTTTTCTTTTTAAGTTCTTTGGGGGATTTTTTTGTACTTCACTAGTTCCAACAAGCACTTGAATGCCTTAGTTTGATTGCTGCTTCCTTGAATCACGCTCTCTGGTTTTAGTGTTGTGGGCAGGTGTGTTTGTTTGGGGTTTTTTGGTTGGTTCATTTTTAGATTTCAGTTTACGGTGAGATGACTCAGCCATTATGTTAATGCATTTGAGATTGGTTTCCAGAGGTTCATTTTTTGACAGTTCATCTAGATCTTGTCCACTCCAGGAATTCCTTGCTCAGGACGGGAAGCAACACTGCCAGTTGGCAGAATTACATCTAGCAAGCATTGGGTTGTTACGGGTTTTTGGGCAAGTTATCAAACCTGTTGGTGAAGTAACTGCAACAAATTCCTGTGTACAGAGAATGGGCAGGGAAGGAAAATCATTAAGTATTTCCTTAAGTATTTACTACTTTTGTTTGGTTAAAGCCTTTGTGTTAACTAGGAGAGCATTGGGAAATCCCTAAAGTACTTTTCAGTCTTATGTATTATTTTTATATTCTTCCGTAATTACACAAAAAATCTGGCTTTAGAGTTACAGATTTTCCTCCCCTTCATGAGTATGTTCCCTGGTACATCATGGTGGTTAAAGAGAGCATTGCAGTGTACTAAAAGTGGAGTAGCTTCTGAGTACAGTGAATCTAAATTAATTTTGCATCCACACTGTCTTCATCAGGAATGCTCATCTTTAGCTCTTGCATGCTTCAGGGAGGCTATTTTGAGCTGTGTTGTGCCACAGGAACTGCCTAGGACTGGGAAGGAAATGGATCTGATGGATCTTAATTACTAGATGACTTTAGAAGTCATGGCTAAGGTCCTGAACTGGCAGTAGAAGCCATGTGGAACTAATGAGGTGATCTTAGCATGGGACTAACAGCTTGTAGCATTCCCTTTTGCAGCTGATGTGAGACTGTCTCATTCTGCATATCTGAGTTTAATTCCAAATACAGTATGTAAACATGATTCAAGTAGAAATACTGACCAATGTCTGAAATGATTACTGCTTCAAAGCTACTGCACTTGTTTGATGACACGCACCAATTTAAGATATTTTGGGTGAGTGGTTTGACAGCTAAAGAAAGTTTCTGAGTTTGGTGGTTTCCAAATATTGAAATTGCAAAGGTGGCTTTTAATTGGGTGTTCAAGACAAAAGGCTCTAGAACCTTCAAGGCTGATTAATGTTGCATTATCTGGACTTGGTTGTACTGCTTGTGTGTTCTTGCTTTTTTCTGTCTTCACTAGACATCCTTCTGAGCCTGAGTTTGTGTGTTAATTTTCGTTGTATCCTATTATTGGTCTACAAAGAAAGTGTGTCACTAGAGAGTCCTCTTGATAAAGCATCAATGCTAAATGAATCTGCATGTGGCTTGCATTCCCACACCTGGACTAGTCCTGTTTCTGCTCCGAGTCAAACATTGTGCTGTGTCAGAGTAGTGTTGCCAGTGTAGAGAGACCTGTGGGTTGGTAATGCTGTACATTGAGGGAATTTGGGTGATAAGATCTTGTAATGGGTATGCAGCCTCTTGAAGAATAAAAGCCAGTCTGTTTGAAAGTAACAGCATACCTGAAATGTGAGTAGTATTTTTGTAGACTTTCCAACAGTCCTTAATGGAATTTTGTATCTTGAGTTTCTTAACAATCTTTTGAAATAGTTTATTACAATGCAGGATTGTGAGGCCAGTAATGGGCACATACTTGTAGCTTAATTTGCCTTCTTTCCCTTATGCTTGCAGGTTTCGCTATCTGATGGATCCAACAGAAATGAAACTAAGATGTAAGAAATGTGTTGTCTTGATCCTTAGTTTGATTTTGGATTCTGTTTTTTAAAAGCACAGTTGTTTTAGATGGGTAAAAGTAAAAGAAAGATTGCCTTGCAGACCTCTGCTGTGAAGCCAGTTCTTGTATTTAGAATCCAAACCTTCACTTTGTTCATTTCTGGACATCTTGGTTTTACAGGGAAAAAAATTGAAAAATACGCCTAAATGAATATGGGAAAAGAGGAAAGTGGGAAATCCATTTCTTAAACAGGAACAGCCACTAGATGGTTGCATTGACTGTGGGTTTTTTTGCTGCCTTACATGTATTTTCTCATTTGTAATTTGGTAGTACCTGCAGCTCATCTGAGGAATAACTGTTTACCTCTTTTCCAAGTAAACATAAGAACCTGGGAAAATATTAATCCAACTGGGTATTTTATTTTGTAGTGCTGAGTATTCTATAACAGCTGTGCACCAGTATGATCTCTTAAACTTGGTCTTACTTTGGGCACTGTTGTCTACTTCGAAATGTTGTTAAGCATCATGGTGTCTGTCTTCTCAAGAAGACCTTATGGATAACAGAGCACACTCCCCCCTTCCCTTCTTTTTTTTCCCCCAAATGATGGCTTTTTTCCACAGTGATAAATTCAAGGTTTTGGTGTCAGAAATTTAGAAATTGCTTATCCAGCAAGCATTTATTGAAATATTAGCGGGGAGTTAGGGGAAAACATCCCTGTGCTCTAGAAGTCTACAGAGTCCATCTAAAACTGACTTGAGATACTGTCAACTGAAATAAAAGTGAGCCTTCTTTCCGTTTGGGTGAAAAGCTTGTTTACCTGACATACATTGTTCACATAACAGCTGATGGGCTGCACTGTCCAAATCTTAAGCATCCAAGCTGATTTTAAGTTTCCAGCAGCATGGCAACTCTAATGCGATTATGTGCCTTCTTACTGGGTGGTAGAGGTAGAGTGGGGCGACAATTAGATGGTGTTTGGTATTGGTTTGGGGTTGTTGTGTTTTTTTTTTTCTTACAAATGTGTGACTTTTCTTTGGTTTCCAGAGGGCCAGTGTGGTACTGAGTGGTTGTGCCAATGGGGTAAGGCTTCTCCTATTTGTTTACTTCAACAATTTTAGAGATTCTGCAAAAAAGCAAGCAACTTGCCAGGGAAAGGTAATATAGCTAAATGTATAAGTTAAGTTAAATTTAAATGACTAAATATTTATTAGAAGTTCCATTGCCCTCTCTGCCAGTACGTCTTCTCTAGACCCTTTATTATCCTTCTCTTTCAGTAAGAATTCCACTCAGATCTATGTTAAAACTTCATGTAAGTTTGTCTTTAATAAAATTGCTCCCTGGTTATGTGTCAGGAAAAGATTCACTCTTTGTCTTGCCGTGTTTTCTCTGCTGTATATCAACAGAAACAACTGAGTTATCTACAGTGTGAGTCTTTATTTTCGTGTGTGTGGCGTTTTAGATTTAGTTAATCATTTGAGGCTTACATTTTTAAGGTTAACTAAATATAGAAAGATGCATCAATTTTGCGGCATAATATTTGTTGCAATTACTGTGTTTCAAATGCTGTGTAAAGAAGCAGAAAAATGTCATGTGGCTCAAATCCAATAGTCACTCTCCTATGCCTGCTTTAATCTTCTAGCTGCATTAGCTGCTATTGTTAATCTGAAATGCTCTTGCTATTTTAGGAGGTGCCTACATAACACACATCGCCAGCAATTGTACTAAATACTTCATTGCTGAACCAGTTGCTCAGGTACCCTGCCTGTCTTTGTTGCTATGGGAGACTGGAAGACTATTACTGTGCCAGTGCTGTCATCAGGTAAACTGGTAATATTTTAAATTTAGTAGATTTTCTAATGTTAGAAATGATGTTATCTGCTAAAGAGAGAAAGACTGGAGTTTTGTGCATGTTATACTTGACTAGTTAAGCAGAATGTTAAATAACATGTAGTGCCTATAGTGCTTTGTTTTGGATTGAGTCCTAACAGAAATACTGCTGTCCTTTCACATGTGTATATGTAAAGGTTCTAAGACTTTTCAGTCACACTCTATTTTTTTAATCACAGTTTTCAATTTTCTTTAATTGTTCTAAATTCTATTGCCTTATAAATTGATTACAAATTTATTATAGGAGTAAATATTTTCTTGCCTACTTCTACCTAGTGAAAGAATAAATTACAACATACACTTAATAAGGATATCATTTGTTCTAGAAGAGTTTTCATTAAATGCACAGCTTTTGCACCTGTGTGTATAAAAAAGAAAATTGTTATAGCAAGCCACTTAGGAAGAAAGGTTGGGCAGGGTTGTTTGTTTTGTTTTGTCATAGGAGTAAAATGTGAAAAATGTGGTACCTTAAAATATAATTAAGCCTTGAAATCTTTACTGGAACTTTATCTGTCAATTGTTTAATATGTCATTCTAGATGAAATTCTAAGGTCTAGGCTTGTAAATTTCTGTAAATAATTTGAGTAGTTGAGGATGTCTTTTTTTTTTTTTTGTATTTGATGTGTCAAACTATTAGCTCTGACTTGTTTCTTAATGTTTTTAACTTCTAGATAGCAAAACCACTTTTCAATATACCTCAGAAAAAAGAATCTCTCTCCCAAGTATGAGCTCACAAGTGCTACGCTTGCCACTGCCTTCATCCAAAAGCATGCACAGCTTTTTCAGTGCCTTCTGCACAGAAGAGAATATTGAGCAGAGTGTATCCTATCTCAACAGGGTAAGCCAGATCTTGTTTATTGAAGGTTATGTGAAGATGACATTGAATCAATTGTGGTGGTAAAGATTCACTGGATTAAAAGGCTTCTTTCTCAATGCTCAGAAGCCAGAGTTGGTGGGGAGTAGGATATTGTTGGCTCCACCCTTCATGTAGGATTTCACCCGATTACTATTTCTCTATTTCAGAGAATTGTGAGATTGTTCCAGTTATTTATGTCCCCCCCCACCTTGTCTTTTACCAGGAATTGACAACATTGGGCTTTCCTTCTATTTATGCGGAGTCCAAAGGAAAAGAATTAAATTTAATATCTATCGTAAATTGCATGAATGAATTGCTTGTACTGCAGCACAAGAACCTTCGAGCTCAGGAAGAAATCGAAATGCAACATCTGAAACTGGGTAGTGATATGGATCACTTACAGAACTGCTATGCTAAATTAAAGGTAGAAAACAAGATAATTCCACCAATATTGTGGAGCACTGACGTTGAATAGATACTGTACATTCTTAACAGTGAGAGGTTTTTTTGTTTCTCCCCAGTACTAATCTGCAGTTGTATTTTTATGTGCATTTTTGTTTTTTTAAAAGTTAACAAAATATAAATTAATAAGAGAACTGAAAACTTACATGGCCTCATTAGTCAAGGAAGATGGAAAACTGTTTGGATTAGAAGTGTTAATGCATGCTGTGGGTGAAAATGATACTTCTGTTTGTATCACTTAAAAGGAAATTCCCAGCTCTAAAAGATAAATTGCCAATAAAAGTGTAGGTACCATTTCTAGTGTGTCATAGGTTTGTTATCAGTCTTTCTCTCTGTAGCTTTTCCCATGTATTTCTTTAATTCCTTGGATAGCCAACTACAAAGTCTCTTTCTAAGAGCTTCTCAGGAGCTGTTTTTATGGGTTGTTGTATGTGCAGTCATATTAGAAGAGTGATTTTTCTTTTTATTCTGTTAAGAAAACAGATTTCAATGCACGATTCAGGGCCTTTTAGGCTTGCTTTTCACTAGGTCTGGCCAGCACTATCTCCTTGACAAATCTGCTGTAGATTCTCAAAACTATAGTAGTCCTTCTGCTGAGATTAGTCATCCATATAGAAGCATTTCAGTGTGTCGTTAAGTCACATGTAACTACATTCATTTTTATACAAACGCTATAACGTGAAGTTCCAAGACACTGCAGGTACTTTCCCTAGACAAATGGCTCTAAGGGGGCCTTGTTAGCACTACTTCAGTCCAAGGGCATTTAGCTTAGCTGTCAACTTGTAAGATTTCTCGTGCAAATTCTTTCAGATACCATGCAGCAATCCTCTTGACTTCCAGTACTGTTACCTATGTTCCCATGTGGTTTGCTTAGAAGTTTAAATATCTCTACACATTGGTACTTCACTACACATACAGAGAAAAAGAGCTTGTATATAGTGTTTGGTTGTGCCGTTTAAGTTGGGAATTTAATGTTGGAGTCTCACATTTGTGGAAAATATATTTCTAAAAGGCTAGTTTTGCATAATCTCTTATAATGAGAACATTTGTCTAGCCTTACTCTGCATATGTGGAAAGTCCGATCTGCTATGCTATGGGCAGTCTGCACATCTGTGTTAAAGTGTTCCCTTGATCATTTAACAGGAGCATTCCAGTAATACTGTAGTCCCAGATTCATACAGGTTGCTTAGTATCTGCCGCACAGTGACAGTATAGATATACTTAGAGAATGCTGATTTAATGAAAAAGTAGTAACTGTATAAGAGAATACCTGTTTAAATAAGGTAAATTTTTTGTTTCCCATGAGGAGTGTTTCTTGTACTGGAGAATCATACTTCTTGCTCCAGAAAATAGCACTAACTTACTGAGAGTGCAAGATCATCTATAAAACATCAGAAATCAAATATATAGGCTAACTTCAAATGAGGAGGTTTGGCAGATTGGTTTGGGTGTTGCTTTTCTGGCATGGTTGTGGTGTGTTGTTTTTAAAACTTTGCTATTAATTCTTATTGATACTGAATTATCAACGCCTCTTTTAGGAACAGTTGGAACAATCTAAAAGGGAAATCGTTGGACTTCAGGAAAGAGACAGACAACTGCAAAGCAAGAACAGGAATTTGCACCAGTTACTTAAAAATGAAAAGGATGAAGTGAGTTGTCTTGTACATTAACACAAATCATTATATAGATATTCAGTAACATGAGTTTTTTGCAAGGAGTCTTGTAATTGTTTACTTTGAATGCTTTCTTTGTTTGGTCATGGGTTTTTGTTTGGGTTTTTTGTTATATTGAGGAGTGCAAAAGACCAAAAAAGGGAGGTAGGGGGAAACCCAGCCCAAAAGCAGTCTTATTAAACATGGGAGTCTTGGCAGAACCAAGATTAGAAAACACTTTGAAATCCAAGACACTGCTTAGCTTGGGACCTGTTTCCAGTGTGCTCCTTTCTTCTCCCATTTGTATTTGGCTCCTAAGCTGCTGTGAGTGTTCTGTGTTCATAAACATATTCATACCATTAGCAATCATAGTACTGTTTGTATATAGTGAACATCCTAAAGTTCCAGCTTAAAATACTGAATGTGCTGTATGTTTAAGGTTAAAGCTGATGATTCAAAAAAAAAAAACCACCCCAAACCCTAAACACTAGGTATTAATAGTACAAGCCAAGAATGTGCTTTGATATGTTTTAATATTCTTTTAGACCAAATGGAATAGTCTATCTTCCAGCATTCTGCTGTCCAAAAGAATTTATTCATTTTTTTTTATTGCAAACCTAACAAGCATATTTAAACTAGATCATGAACATTAATTAGTGAAATCAAAAATGTCTTTCTCTGCTCTGTTCAATAAAGGTGTTAAAGAAGTTTACATGAATTTTCAGAACATTAGTTCAGTTGTACTTCAGAGGAGCTATAGTATTATAAGATGTTGCTTATGGTGTTGGGTTCTGCAGAAAAAACTAAATTTCCTAGGTCTGAGGTTAGATTCCATGGGTTGCAAGACTTCTCCTCTTTCCTTCTGCCGCCTCCTTTCACCAGAAATACAGTTTTTTCACCTCATGTATTAGCTTTTGTTTTCTAAAGACATTTATGTGCCTGTGCTTTAGTTGTAGAAATGCAGCTTCTGTGGGGTTGCTTTTAGGTACAGAAGTTACAAAACATAATTTCAAGTAGAGCTACACAGTACAATCACGATATGAAGAGGAAAGAGCGAGAATATAACAAATTAAAGGAACGCTTACATCAATTAGTCATGAACAAAAAGGACAAAAAGATAGGTAAGTAGCTCTCTGAATTTAACAACAGCAAAATAGCTTATTCCGTACACTTAAAATGTTTAAATTTGGTTCTGGATATCTTTAAAGTCAGTATGTCTGCCCTAATGTAGATTTTATTTTTAATGTTAAAATCTTACATAAAAGATGCAATATTTCCTATCAGTCAACTGTATAAGGCTAACAAACTTTTATATTGTGTTCCATAACATTGTTTACCAAGCACAAACTCAGGTGGCTATCTTTACAAAATGAGTGTTTTACTAGGGAGAATTACTTGGAATTAATTCCTAGGATGGAATAGTCTCTTCTACTTTCTTGCTATTCCTACTATCACAAGGCTTTGGATAGTGTCATAAACACTGAATTATGGCCACCAGTTACAATCAGGAAGGAACACTGCATGACTTCTTTTTTTTCGTCTTGAGATAGTCAGCCTACTTGTTTTAACTATAAGCAACAAGAAATTTTAGAGAGGAAATAGACATAGCATGTAGTGCTATGTGAAATGATAAAAATGTCCTTTAGCCTATGAGTATTTGTGTGTTGTGCTGCCCAAAAATTGTGTTTAGAGTATTAATCAGCGCTGTCTAGCATGAGTATGGGGGGGGGGGGGGGGGGGGGGGGGTTGTGGGGTGGTG